>JAYJMB010005965.1:0-11469 GCA_036873735.1 Pouteria campechiana
ATGGACCGCCAGAAACAAATGAGATGTTTTGGGGTCCATAGATGTCAGATTTTAACGATCCTATAGTAGTTTTCCACGTTTTCGAACGTTCTGGATTCGATGAACGGATCAGATTTTCCAAAAGATGACCAGATCATGAGATTTTGTGTGGATATATTTAAAGGGCTTAGATTTTATCCCTTAGATGATCAGATTGGTCCACTAAATTGTCGTGAGATATTCATTCCTATGTAATCTTTGTGATTCATGGGTTAAATGATGATTAATCAAGAGAGATAGACCCGATTCACGAGTTAGATGATGATTAATTAAGATACACTTTCTAGAATTTTTGTCCTTTCATTTTGGGACTTACTGATCTCCGTTTTGGATGATCAGATAGTTGTTTAAGAGTTTTTGGACCTTCCAGACACATTGGATGAGTCAGATTTTATAAATTATGGTCAGATCTTAAAGTTTGATTGGACAACTACTAAGGATTGAGATTTTTCTTTCCTAGACATGAGATGATGGTCCATCAAACTGGTCAGATGTTTCCAAAGTTATATACCCAATAGATGATAAAGAAAAATTGGGTTAAGAGATTCAAATAAGAAAAGGAATACCAGATGTAGTGCTTGTGTAGATTTCTTTATTAACACACGTACTAAGATTAATTTCTGCTTACTGAGTTTTATACTCATCCTTTCTATTTCCTCTTATAGATGGTCCGTCCAAAGAGAAGTAAGGCTGAAATGGAAGATTGCTAGAGAGAAAATCTGCTTAAATCATTAGTTTTTATCATTGATGTTAATGAGACTTATGGTTTTATTTAAACACGCTTTAAAGATTGATTGCGCTTGAGATGTAATAGACTAAATTAAGAATTTTATATTTTAATTCATTTTTTATTATTTTATCTGCTTGTGTCTTATCGTGGTGCATTTATTCATTTAAGTGTGGTAGATCTTAGGAAAATCTACTACCATGCTGCCAGCATGACATTGCCATCCTGGGATGGGTTGTCACAACCACAACCCTGTGAGAAGGTCGCCTCGACATCCCAAAGAACATCTCCAAATACTTATCTAAATTGTCATCTATCTGCTGGACGCAATCACTATACAAAGCAAAACCAAGACTGTCATCAGGTACATATTGCATCAGAAGGAAATTATCATTTGTAGTGTCGTCATAAGCTACGCTCACACCCGGAGTCGCCACATCATCATCAACTGTAGATATATCAATGACTTCAACCTCGGCACCAGCAGTGGATGCACTAACAGGATACTCTTCTCAGTGCACCTTTTGAGATTGACATAACATCTTAACGGCTATAATAACATTCCATTTTTATTGTTATCTATAGTTTTAATTATTTCTTTTTATTTTTATTAAAAACTCTATATTACTGATGTTATCCTTGTTCCACTTTTCTAATGCCTATCCTTCCCAATGCAATCTATCCAAACTTGTAAACCTAAACTACCAACTTACTTGGCACCAATAACTAAAGGATTCTATAAGTTATGCGTTGGCTTTTTGACCTCTTCCTCTTCTCATTGTACTATTCTCTCCCAAAGTCCTCTCACTCTTCTGTCAGGCATTGAGTGCGAAGCTCTTTGGGATCTCGTTGGCAGCAGATGGAAACAAAAATTAGGTGATCCATTTGTACTCCGTTGGTAGCGCTGCTGCAAGAGCTAAGCGATGCATTTCTGCTACTCATAAGTAGCTGTTTGAAACTTTGTTGAACTCAAATTAATCTGAATGTAACCGTGATTATGTTAGTAAAACGACTGAGGAGCCGCAATTATTCTTATAAAATATGGCCGCCCAAGACTTTTCGACTTCCTAAAAAATTTAAAAAAAATTAAAAAGAAAGTTGCCACATATTATCTCATCTTCCAAAGCATGTTGGCCTCTCATATAGATGTCTGCACAAGTACAGCCCCTTCATGGAAACCTGCAGTCGATGCCCCAGTATAGCCGAGATCTTTCCTCGTTCTGACCATGGCAGCTGCAGCTTCTTCTCCAAAAAGCAGCAACACCGGTCATGGTACGAGTGCCATAAACCTAAGCTGTGTACCAGAAAAAGATAATATCGGCTATCTGAACTCTCTTTTAAAAATACATTGGAGAGAGAGCTGTAAATTTGCTTATTAGAATAGGTTGGTTACTATATCATTTGCCAACGATTTGTATGGTCTACATAGTTTTGCATCAGGCCTGCCCGCCTGGATGATTTTCCGCTGTCCTAATTTTTTTTTTTTTTAAAAAAGTTGCTAAACAATGATAGGAATGTACCCCAACTCACGCAGATGTAGTTTATTATCTATAGAATGACACTGAATCTTGCCTGCTTAATCTTGCTGATCATGCCTGGTTCTTAGCCTAATACGAAAGCTCTAGTTAATCTTGTTCTAGCTGCAGACATCAGCCTGTAAGTTGTTACTCCGAAGGCAAATTGATAAACAGTTATGCAATGGTTGAAATTGATAATTACAATGTGTGCGTGATAATTTATTAAGTTCTATTAAACTTAATTACTGAGAAACAGAGATAATTTTTGTATTGATTTGTCACTTCATGACCTTCCCAAGTATTAAATTTTCGTAATTTCTATCGGATGATGAAGATTGTGGATTTAGTATTTGAGCAGGACTGATCATGGACACATTCTTACTTATGGTAACTTCACGAACTTAGGCATGGACCAGTGGATGGTGACATGTTTACTTCTAATATATATACTTCTTATGGCAACTACACCATTAAAATTATTTTGAGATCCTTAGAAGCCACTTCACATTATATATAATGTAATTAGTTCAATGTATATTTTGTTATTATATAAATAAAAATGATATTTGTAATCACATAAATTTATTTGGATAACAATTTTTACAACGATTCGTTAAGTCGATATTTTATATTCTTCCCACCACCTTTATCTTTTGGATGAATAAAATTTGTTATTTAATAAATAAATAATATTTAAAATATTTTCAATAGATTAAATTAATCCTGAAAGCAAAATTACTGACTCGGCAAGCAAGTCACATAAACTCCATTTATGTTATGGAACTTTCAGAACATTTGTGATGGAAATTTTTTTTTCTTTCTTGCCATATTCTGTTATTTATTGCGTTTGGGTGATTTTTCTGCTAATTTGAAGACTTTGGCATCTTGGATTGTCAGCTTTCGACATCGCCAGTGCGTTTGCTCAAGCGACACCAGCGTCGGCCTTTCCTCCAGATGGTAAGATTTCTTTTATCATTGATGCCATACATTGTTGTAGAAAGATGTACAAGGAGTTCCCAATTCTAGACATTGTTGGATGCATGTGCCTTATCTTGGGCCATCAGCACTACCCTACCCATCCATTTTTTGTCATTCCTTTGCCCAAATTCACGGCCCAGTTAGCCTGATCCAACTCTCTTCTTGACTGTGCTGAAGAAAATAACAAGATTCAGTGAGGAAGAGCAAACTTCCACTTAGAACTCCTACATGCTGTTTGGGTCGCTGCATGCTGTATAAATGCAATCCAATATATTCATCTGCCCAAGCATCGACTGTCGGACAACTTAGCTGGGGCACACCACGCAATTGATGAGGGTTTGGGCATGAATTTACATATTAGTCATTGTATTCTACTGTTAGGATCCATTTGCCCTACGCTGCTTATATGAGGTAGTGTGTGGATTCTCATATTGCTCACACGGTGGGTGATGTATGAATTATATAGCCTTGGGTGCCCTTCCTCCAACAGCTCGCTTTTGGTGTGAGTTCTTTTTTTAAGGTTATATCATGTGCATCATAGTTTGGGATTAGCCTGGATTTGGGGCTGTACCCTCATTATGAGGGCATGCACGGGGTGATATTATGGGTTCCACTCATGCATCATTGATAAGCTTACTTGATTGAACTTGTCATATGTCCAGATTTTATTTTATTTTTTTTATCATTCCTTTTTTTTTATATAATTTCTCTTGAGATCTAAACCATTCAGCTCTTCCTTTTATCTTATTTGATGAAGAAGGCCATTTTACTAATAATTAAGGTCTGGTTGATATGCGACTCTTGCTCTTTGAATTCAAATGCTCAAGTTAGGGCCAAAAAACATGGTTTACTTTAATGTAGGATGCATAATTGGAATCATCTGGAAGCTAGCTGAAGAATTAAACATGCATTCTATCAATTATGGGAAATGATTCCATCATAATGTTACCAATGGATAAATCCGTAAAAATGGTTTGTTTAGATCCCACAATGCACTACACTAATAATGGGCCAAATGCAACTACTCAAATGTAACCATTTTCTACATTTGAAGGGGGAAGATGCAACCATTTTCAGTTGGCTGCATCTGGTCCCCCTCAAATGTAGCCAACTATAGGTTGGTTGCGTTTGGCCTAGACCAGATGAAACCATTCTTAAATGGTTGTATTTGACCCTTTTTTTCAATTTCTACATAAAAAATTAAAAAATAACTTAAAATCACGTATTTTGTGTATTTTAAATCATAGTAATTTGTTAAATATTTATTTTTGAAACCATTTTTAAATCTTAAGCCCAATTACATAATATATAATTAAATATATTAAAGTATATATTATTATTTAAATATAAAATATATTTTTAACTATATAAAAAGGATTGTATAATATTATTTATATTAAATCTTTAAATTATAAGATTTTAACAATATATGCCTTAATAGATTATTTATAAAGACATTTAAAAAAAACAGGCCAAATGTGGTCATTTTCAAAATGGCCTTATCTGAGGGAGACCAGATGCGGTCATTTTCAAAATGGCCGCATTTGCCCATTTTTTAAAAATTTTACATTAAAAAAATTAAAAAATAAACCAAAGGCATGTATTTTATGTATTTTAAATCATAGTAATTTGTTAAATATTTATTTTTGAAATCATTTTGAGATCATTAAGCCCAATTACATTATATGTAATTAAATATATCAAAGTGCATATTATTATTTAAACATAAAATACTTTTTTAATGTATAAAAAGGATTGTATAACATTATTTATACTAAATCTTCAAATTACAAGATTTTAATAATATATAGCTTAATAGATTATTTATAAAGATATTTTAAAAAAATAGGTCAGATGCGGCTATTTTGAAAATGGCCACATCTGAAGGAAACTAGATAAAGCCGTTTTCAAAATGGCCGCATCTCACCCTTTTTTTTTAATTTCTACATTAAAAAAGATTAAAAAATAACCCAAAGGCATGTGTTTATATATTATAAATCATAGTAATTTGTTAAATATTTATTTTTGAAATAATTTTAAGATCTTTTAGCCCAATTACATTATATATAATTTAATATATTAAAGTATATTATTATTTAAACATAAAATATATTTTTTAATAATATAAAAAGGATTTTATAACATTATTTATATTAAATATTTAGATTATAAGATTTTAACAATATATGACTTAATAGATTATTTATAAAGATATTTAAAAAAGAAAAACAGGCCATATGCGGCCATTTTCAAAATGGCCACATCAGAGGAGGACCAAATGAGGCTGTTTTCAAAATGGCCGCATCTAGCCAATTTTTTTTAATTTTTACATTAAAAAATTTAAAAAATAACCCAAACATATTTATTTTATGTATTTTAAATCATATTAATTTATTAAATATTTATTTTTGAAATAATTTTGAGATCATTAAGCCCAATTATATTATATATAATTTACTATATTAAAGTATATATTATTATTTAAACATAAAATAATTTTTTTAATGATATAAAAAGGATTTTCTAATATTATTTATATTAAATCTTTAAATTATAAGATTTTAACAATATATGATTGAATAGATTATTTATAAAAATATATTAAAAAAATGGGCCATATGCAGTAGTTTTTAAAATGGCGGTGTCTAGGCTGCTTTTTTTTAAAATTTTTATATTAAAAAATTAAAAAATAAGCTAAAAGAATGTATTTTATGTATTTTAAATCATAGAAGTTTATTATATAATTATTTTTGAAACCATTTTGAGATCGTTAAGCCTAATTACGTTATATATAATTTAATATATTAAGGTGTATAAAATTATTTAAACATAAAATATATTTTTAATGATGTAAAAAGGATTGTACAATATTATTTATATTAAATCTTTAGATTATAGGATTTTAACAATATATGGTTTAATAAATTATTTATAAAGATATTAAAAAAGGGGGCCAGATGTGGCCAATTTGAAAAAGGTAGCATCTGAGGGGAGCCAGATGCGGAAATGGCCGCATCTGGCCCATTGTTTTTTAAAATTTTTACATTAAAAAATTTAAAAAATAACCCAAAGGCATGTGTTTTATGTATTTTAAATCACCATAATTTATTAAATATTTATTTTTAAAATAATTTTTAGATCTGTAAGCCCAATTACATTATATATAATTTAATATATTAAATTATATATTATTATTTAAACATAAAATATATTTTAGGATTTTGTTATATTATTTATATTAAATCTTTAAATTATAAGATTTCTTTTATATATGGCTTAATCGTTTATTATTAAAGAAATTTTAAAAAAAAATGGTCAGATGCATCCATTTTCAAAATGTCCACATGTAAGGGAGACCAGATGTAGTCATTTTCAAAATGGCCCCATTTGGCCCTTTTTTAAAAAAAAATTATATTAAAAAAATTAAAAAATAAACCAAAGGCATGTATTTTATATATTTTAAATCATAATAATTTGTTAAATATTTATTTTTGAAACCATTTTGAGATTGTTAAGCCCAATTACATTATATATAATTTAATATATTAAACTATATATTATTATTTAAACATAAAATACTTTTTTAATGTATAAAAAGGATTATATAATGTTATTTATATTAAACTTTCAAATTATAAGATTTTAATAAATATGACTTAACAGGTTATTTATAAAGATATTAAAAAAAAGGGGGTTAGATGCGGCTATTTTGAAAATGGCCACATCTGAGGGAAACCAAATAAAACTGTTTTCATAATGGCCGCATCTCGCCCATTTTTTTAACTTTTATATTAAAAAAATTAAAAAATAACCCAAATGTATGTATTTTGTGTATTTTAAATCATAGTAATTTGTTACATATTTATTTCTGAAACCATTTTAAGATTGTTAAGCTCAATTCCTTTATATATAATTTAATAATTAAACTATATATTATTATTTAAACATAAAATATATTTTTTAATGATATAAAAAGGATTGTATAATATTATTTATATCGAATCTTTAAATTATAAGATTTTAACAATATATGGCTTAATAGATTATTTATACATGTGGTCGTTTTCAAAATAGTCACATTTGGCCCCTTTTTTTTTTAATTTCTACATTAAAAGAGATTTAAAAATAACCCAAAACATGTGTTTTATGTGATTTAAAAATCATAGTAATTTGTTAAATATTTATTTTTGAAATAATTTTGAGATCGTTAAGCCTAATTATATTATATATAATTTAATATATTAAATTATATATTATTATTTAAACATAAAATATATTTTTAATAATATATAAAGGATTTTATAATATTATTTATATGACTTAATACATTATTTATAAAAATATTTAAAGAATAAAATGGCTATATGCGGCCATTTTCAAAATGGCCGCATCTGAGGGAAACCAGATGCGACCATTTTCAAAATGATTGCATCTGACCATTTTTTTAATTTTTATATTAAAAATTTAAAAAAAATAACCTAAATGCATGTATTTTATGTATTTTAAATTATAGTAATTTGTCAAATATGTATTTTTGAAACCATTTTAAAATCATTAAGCCTAATTACTGTATATATAATTTAATATATTAAACTATATAATATTATTTAAATATAAATATATTTTTTAATGATACAAAAAGGATTGTACAACTTTATTTATATTAAATTATTAAATTATAAGATTTTAACAATACATGGCTTAATAGATTATTTATAAAGACATTTAAAAAAAATGAGCCAAATGCCGCGATTTTCAAAATAACCCCATTGAGGGGTACCAGATGTGGCCGTTTTCAAAATGGCCATATCTAGCCCATTTTTTCTTTAATTTCTACATTAAAAAATTAAAAAATAACCCAAAGCTATATGTTTTATGTATTTTAAATAATAATAATTTGTTAAATATTTATTTTTGAAATAATTTTGAGATCGTTAAGCCCAATTACATTATATATAATTTAATATATTATAGTATATATTATTATTTAATTATAAAATATATTTTTTAATAATATAAAAAAGATTTTATAACATTATTTATATTAAATCTTTAAATTATAAGATTATAACAATATATGACTTAATAGATTATTTATAGAGATATTTTTCTTTTAAAAAACAACAAGCTAGATGCTTCAGTTTTCAAAATGGCCGCATCTGAGGGTGACCAGATGCAGCTGTTTTCAAAATAGCAGCATCTGGCTCATTTTTTTTAATTTCTATATTAACAAAATTAAAAAAAAACCCAAAGGCGTGTATTTATATTTGAGTATTTGTTAAATATTTATTTTTGAAACTATTTTGAGATTATTAAGCCCAATTATATTATATATAATTTAATATATTAAAGTATATATTATCATTTAAACATAAAATATATTTTTTAATGATATAAAAAGGATTGTATAATATTATTTATATTAAATATTTAAATTATAAGATTTTAACAATATATGGCTTAATAGATAATTTATAAAGATATTTTAAAAAAAATGGGCCATATGTGACCATTTTGAAAATGGCCGCATCTAAGGGGGACCAGATGTGGCCTTTTTCAAAATGGTCGCATCTGAGCTGTGTTTTTTTAAAATTTCTCCATTAAAAAATAACTCAAAGGAATGTGTTTTATGTATTGTAAATCATATTAATTTGTTAAATATTTATTTTTAAAACCATTTTGAGATCATTAAGCCTAGTTACTTTATATGTAATTTAATATAATAAATTGTACATTATTACTTAAACATAAAATACATTTTTTAATTATATAAAAAGGATTGTATAACATTATTTATATTAAATCTTTAAATAATAAGATTTTAATAATATACGGCTTAATAGATTATTTATAAAGACATTTAAAAAAATGGGCCATATGCGGACATTTTGAAAATGGCCGCATCTGAGGGGAACCAGATGCAGTCGTTTTCAAAAGGCCACATTTGGCCCATTTTTTTTAAATTTCTACATTAAAAAAATTAAAAAATAACTCAAATGCATGTCTTTTATTTATTTTAAATCATCATAACTTGTTAAATATTTATTTTAGAAACCATTTTGAGATCGTTAAGCCCAATTACATTATATATAATTAAATATATTAAAGTATATATTATATTATTTAAAATAAAATATATTTTTAAATTATATAAAAAGGATTGTATATCATTTTAAAAATTTAAATTATAAGATTATAACAATATATGACTTAATGATTATCTATAAAGACATATTAAAAAAAATAGGCAACATGTGGTCATTTTGAAAATTGCCGCATTAGAGGGGGACCAAATGAGGCCATTTTCAAAATGGCCGCATCTAGCCCATTTTTTTAATTTTTACATTAAAAAAATTAAAAAATAACCAAAGGTATATATTTTATGTATTTTAAATCATAATAATTTTGTTAAATATTTATTTTTGAAATAATTTTAAGATTATTAAGCTCAATTACATTATATATAATTTAATATATTAAAGTATACATTATTATTCAAACATAAAATATATTTTTTAATGATATAAAAAGAATTTTGTAACATTATTTATATTAAATCTTTCAGTTATAAGATTTTATTTATATATGGCTTAATAGTTTATTTATAGAGACATTTTAAAAAAAAAAAGCCAGATGTAACCATTTTCAAAATGTCCGCATTCGAGGGAGACCTGATGCGGTCATTTTTAAAATGGCCGCTTTGGCCCTCTTTTTTTTTAAATTTTTACATTAAAAAATTTACAAAATAAACCAAAGGCATGTATTTTATGTATTTTAAATCATTGTAATTTGTTAAATATTTATTTTTAAAACCATTTTGAGATCGTTAAGCCCAATTACATTATATATAATTTAATATATTAAACTGTATATTATTATTTAAAGATAAAATATATTTTTAAAGATATAAAAAGGATTATATAACATTATTTATATTAAATCTTTAAATTATAAGATTTTAACAATATATGACTTAATAGATTTTAACAAATTAAATGCCTGAATTTTCGTTGTTCTTTCCAATATGAGCTTGAGAGATATAGATCTTAATCGTTTTCATTATCCGCATCACTGTGAAGTTAGATTACTTCTAATATTGAATGCATGAAACTTACTTCTTCGCTTTCTTGGATCGTATGAGAGTTTTTATGGGTGTCAGTTGGGCATGCATAAATAGGAACTGAGGGGCAAAAACTAAAATATTACACTCAAGGTGGGTTGCATAGGTTGTGAGATTCACCTCAATGGATTGTTTGGTTTACTGTAGAAGAAGAAAAATTTTGGTCGTGTAACTCAGTAAGACATTTATCTCCTTCTACTTCTATTGAAACAAAAAATATTATATAAAAAAAAAACTTTCTAATCAGTTTTATCTTTTCACAAGTAAAAATAATTTTTATAGGGCTTAATTTTTTCTATAATTATCATGATATTTTACATCAACCATCACGAAGTTCGGCCCTCGTAAGTATTCAATATCCACTGGCCTTCTTCATTTTAGATTTCCAATGGGGATAACTGAAATTTTAAGCGAACATGTTGATGCAAATCATTGGTGGGTTTCGACTATCAGATTGTCACAAGGCCCATTCGCATCATGCATGGGGTATTTTCAAGTCAAATGTTCATGGTGTTTCAGGCCCGACTAGTGGGTTGGATTTGCTGTTCTTTCTGGGGAGAAGCTGTCTCGTAAAGAAGTTTTTGACTGAGAAGTGAATACTTCTTCATCTTTATCCATGTCTGCCATCAATCAGACAAATGCATAGCACCATGTCTGATGAGAAAAAATACTGACCAGGAAATGGTGACAACATTTCAAACCAGAATAAGATTGATTTATTCAATCTTTTACCTGATTCATTTGGTATTGTTTGGATCTTAGATATGTTTTGTTCAAATGAGCCCTCAATCCTCATGCTAAATTTCTCAATATTTAAATAAAGGTCTGGAGACACGCTGCCATAATCACTAATGGCACTCTCTAGGTAATATCCCAACTAGTTCAGTGAGATTACTAAGCCTGCTTCATCATTCTTGTCTATCTTGCAGAATAGCTTGAATTACATTATTGAATTAGAACATCTCATCTCTAAATGTATATTTTCTAAAGTGAAGTAACAGTGTTAGGCAGTGAAGCCTTAACTTGAATGAAAATCTTTTGTACTAAATGATATTGTTTGTAATGTTAATTGTCTTACTTTCTGCCCT
>JAYJMB010005967.1:0-11468 GCA_036873735.1 Pouteria campechiana
GCATTTCGTTTCTTCCTCATTATTTACTATGCCTGATCTGACTTCTTGAGCGCGCCCTCCGCGGCACGTTCGAAACAATCCCTTACTAAATTTTTAAAAATTTTTAGCAGACAAAAATTTCTTAATTAGAATATCAGAAGTAGAACATTGTCCATAGGGCAAGCCCATCTCCTTAATAATAATCTTCCTCTTTCTGCTTGGGATTGCGGTTCAGGTTCTTTGCCTTGAATGATTTCTAACTCGACCATTGAATCAGTGGCCAATTGTATTTGACCAATATGGATTGTAATTTTCCTCTTCTGATCTCCCATTTACTGCTTGTGGCACTAAGATTGGAGGATGTCTCTTGCTTTGCTTGACTAGTGCTCCCAGTGTTGATCTCAAAAAGCAAAGACTATGTTGACTTTGAGACTACTTAAGAGTAGCTTGGCATTGAAGGTGACAATATTGGAAGAGTAGTTGTTATCTTCTTTGAGCCCGGGTGTTGATCTAGAACTGGGTGTTTTCGACTGGTGCCGGGTGTGGAGACATATAAGCTCAGAAAGAGTTAGTGACTTGATTCTCATAAAATCTAGCTGGTGGGGGTATGGCTTGCCCCCTGCCTATTGATGGCCTGGCTAATCCTCTTTTGCATCCTCTTCCAAGAGGTCTTGGCGTCGATGTCCTAGCTTGGAAGGTGAAAGATTATGTAGTTAAGGAATTTGCAATTGGCCTCCAGTTGAATATATTCTGATTTGGCGGAGTTGGTGCAGGAGCAGGAGTGATCTGGTGCTGCAACGGTTGTGGATGCTGAACCGATAATTTTTCTTCATCATCATCATCTATTTGGAGCACTTCTAGCTCTTTCATGAGTTTTGACTTATCTTCTTGTGAAATGCCTATCACAATGTCAAAGCACGAAGGCATTTGTGATGGAATCACTGGGAATGGGACCGACTGTGGAAGTACAGCCTGTGACGAGGGCCTTTGTGATGTTGACCCTTGTCTTTTATACCAATAGTTATGGGTGATTTTTCCACCTTGAAAATGAAGATCTTTTCTTGCTCTCCCACTCCACACAATTTGTAGCAACAAGAATGGAGGGAGTTGAAATCCTTTTCCTTTCAATCCATGCACAAATAAGGAGAATTTATGTTTCTAGCATCATAAGTGACGATTTCCCATCCAAAATCTGACATTTCTAGCAAGAAACTAGGTGATATGTGGACGTGAGGGAGGGTTGCTATGGTGGGGGTGTGAATAGCATGGAGAAGAGAATGAAAAGGGCCTATAATGGAAATGATAGAGCAAGATTTTTTACACTTCAATTCATCTCCATTTATATTAATACTAAATACAAATACAATGTATTTTTGCACATCATTTCCTGAAAATTAACACCCCAGGTGTTACATCTATCAAGGTATGCTTGAGAGACATAAGAAGTAGCACATGGTATATAGACAATGGTTACTCAAGGTACTTGACATGGGAGAGGGAGCTATTCACTGAGATCAAAGTTAAAAGTGGGAGAACAGTTACCTTTGGGAATAATGAAAAAACTAGGGTAGTTGAGATTGGTAAGGTTGATCAACAACAATTTACTACAATTTCAAATGTCTTACTTATAGAGGGCTTAAAACATAACCTACTGAGTATGAGTAAGTTATTTGACAATGGTTACAAGGTTGTATTTGAAACTCAAAGTTACTTCCTATAGTACAGAACCGTGTGTCGGCCTAAGGATCCAATACCTTAGCAGCCAAATTTAGCACATAAAGCATAGCAAATGCAAGAACCAATCTGAAAGAAATAAGGAGTGAACTGGAAGCAAAGCAACATAAGCAACTTACAGGAATCCAACTTCCTAACCTTATCATTAAGGAAACAATGTTACAATGTACACTATACAAGACTTGCCTAAGATCCTTCACCATGAGACTTGTCCATGTAACTCAGGTTCTTGTCCCTTACAAGTGAGACCCCATGGGTTCTTATAGTGTACAAAGCCTGAATAACTAGACACATGTTAGCTCACCCTCAAGTCACATGTTCCTAATTCCCTCATGTAGAGACACATGTCACACACATGTCCCACATCTAAAGATGCCATGTGTCCCCTCTAAGACACATGTCCCACTCTCCCTCTCTCCATGGGAGAGGTAGACTAAGTCCTCCCCTTCCCAAGGGATTGCTCCAACCACCAAGGACTTGGTCTAAGCCCTTGCTGCATGTGCTCCACGTATGCCCCACACGTACTGTAGAGGTCCTTGTCACTGCCACATCACCACCACATCATCACATGCCCAATTGGAAACCTGAGAAAGTAGTCCACTCGAGTTGTCCCATCTAATCAGCGTCCTCCTAGTCTGCTGCTAGTACCAAGCTCAGTAGGCATCATCCTTACTGTGTCCATCAAACATGGACCTCAATGCATCAATGCCTCGATCCCTCTTGATCCACAACGTGCACTACCGATGCGTCCCGCATGCTCCATTTGATCCGCATCCACGATGCAACTTGCATCCATGATCCCACACTTGGAACCATCTCACAATCCCACCTTGGATCATTGTCACAATCCCACCTTGGATCAGCATCACGATCCCACCTTGGATCAGCATCACAATCCTGCCTAGGGGTTGTCATACAATCTCGCCTTAGATCCGCCCTACAATCCAACATAAGACCATTTCTCTTCATTCGCATCATGCAAATGAACTGCATCACTCCTCCACCAAGCGATTCACATCTCAAGGGTGTTACAAGCCCTCCACCACTCAAAGTCGTCGATGTCTGCATTGACCATAAGTACAATGAACCTCGTCCTCTAACGTAGCCACAAGGAACTGGCTCTCCGCAGCTAACCTCCTCTTTAGGAGTACCTTGTATCTCGGCTCTGGCTCGTGCCACTTCACCAAGCTTGCTCTCAAGCTTGCTTCATTGCCGACTCTACTCCACTATAGGAACCCAAGGAACACCTTCTTTGCTTAGCAACACTCATCCACCACCATAGGTAGACTACAATATGAACCTGTTGCTGCAATAATCAACACTCTTGACCATTTATGACCAACTCTTTGGTCACACTTAACCCATTGGTTAAGTCTGATGATGCACCACTAACTCTCTCAGCTAGTCCAACTTGGAGAACCCACCAAGTAACCCACCAAGTTCTACATCACACCATGCCTATCATAGTGTTGCATGGCCTTGCCACTACACTAACCTGATTTTGACCTAGGATTCAAGTTATGCTCGAAATCACCATAAAATTCTTGCATCTTTCATTTGCATAGCATCAAGGCACCTCCCAACACCTCCTCCAAAGCCTCCACAAACATTTCATCAGACAACTTGAACTCTGGCCAACCATGCATTAGTTCAATCTCCACTGTCTTTACCTTGCCAATTTCACCTTGACAAGTCAAGGACCAACTCCACTCTTGATCCTTCTTCAAGCTCAATAGAACTGCATCTCGTGCTTGATCCACTCAATCCATGCATAGCTCACCATGCCTTTGCAACTTGAGCTCTAACTCAATTGCCTTTGCATCATAAAATCTATCAAATACACTTTGACAATACAAGAACACCCATCCTATAGCTATGTTATGCACAACAAACATCCCCTCCTTGGCAAAAATATATGTTACACTTATTATATATATATATAGCATACAAGCCCCCAACCCCTCAAGCACTGACTTGAGTATTGTAATGTGTTCCCAATGTTTTTTGCCCCACACAACCAAACAAAAACCCAAGTACATAATGAATCATACACTAGTACAAGGAAAAAACACAAAGTAAAATGCATACACAAAGTAGAGGAAGTACATACCACATAGCCATTCATGCTCCCTATGAAACTGAATTGGGATCCCTCTGAGTGTCTTAAAACCTTGGATGATACCCACATCCAATTCATCTTTGAGCTCCTTTCTGGGTTCTGTTAGCTTAGATGGTGATAACACTTTATGGTAGGGAGCTTGAGTTATACAATCTAACTCAACTGCTTGGTTGATGTGTTCTCCTAAAGGAAACATTTTAGACACTCATGATGAAGATTCAACATCCTTTAACACATCCTGCCTGACCATTTCAACAACACCCACACACACCATCTTCCTCTCATCTCTAAGAGCACCCTCCCTGAGGGTCACCTCTTCATTGAGGTTAGCCATGAAGGACTCATCTCCTTCCTCTCGGCTATTCACCAGCACTAGTGTAGAGACCCTCTCAACACTATTGCTCTTAACTGGGGTAGCAAATTCATGAACAAAACAAGGGCATGGGTTACAAGTTATGAGCATACCTCCGAGATGTGGAGCCACTATGACTTGAGCCTTCAACATCCAGTCGAGTCCCAAAATCAGATCATAGTCAGCAAAGAAAAATGATATCAAGTTCACCTTTCCCTTCCATTCACCCACAACTAAGTTCACATTCTTAGCTACAACAACCATTGGTTGCCTCAGAGTTCACAACTTTAACCCTACTGTCATCCTCCTCTAAGGATAGACCATAATATGTAACACAATCAACTAAAATAAAGTTATTGGTCGCACCTATATAAACCATGGTGCATACCTCGTGTCCATTGAGCTTAAAAAGCACATAGAACAGCCCAGTCTTCTTTGGTGCATTCACTTGAATCATCACATTCACCAAACGTAATGCACCCAACTGGGATACCTCCCCATCCTCCTTAATAACAATTGAAGCCAATGGCTTCTTTGAAAGACAATCCCTAGCCCTGTGAGCACCATTGTAAATGAAACAACCAGAGTTAGGACCTTTGTACTTACTTAGTTGTATCAGCTTTCCTTGTTGGTCCTCCTTTGCCTTTCCATTGTCTTTTAAAGGAGCTTGCTTCCTACTACAGCCACTCGACCCAGTATTGTAATCCAAAAGACTATTTGCTGCCGCTATTGCAGATGCGAGGTCTTTCACCCCTTGCTGTCGAAGTTCTGTCAATGCCCATGACTGTAAACCAGCCATAAAATTGAAGAGCCTGTCATCCTTTGACATGTTCTTCACGTTCAGCATCAATGACTGGAATGCCTTCACATACTCACACACTGAACCCATGTGCTTGAGCTTTCATAGTGATTCCTAAGCTAACCATGTCATATTGCAAAGAAGGAACTATTCTCTCAGATCGTCCTTCATCAATGCCCATGTCATGACCTTTGGTTGAGTTGCATGTTTAACTTAGTTTCTCCACTAAAGTTTTGCATCTCCACATAAAAACATGCAAGCTGTAGTGACTTGTTTGGCATTGTGGATATGAGCAGCTAGAAAATAATGCTCAATATCCCAAAGAAAGTTTTCCAAATTCTTAACACTTCTAAACCCACCAAAAGAACTAGGATGAGGTACCTTTTTATGTGCTTTCTCACCACTTCCTGAGACACGTACGACCATCTTGAGAATTGCTACCTCTGTAGATAAATCTTCCATGAACTTCCAAAGTTCAACCATCTCAGTCTCCTTAGACTTCTCAACTGAGTCTAGCCTTGCACCCAGAGCTCCCAACTCTGCCTCATGATTCATTGAAGCCTTGAACATTGACGCTTTTGTACCCGCAAGAAATGTAGCAACTTGCTCTTCAAGTTGTGCTACCCTTTCTTTTAATTATCCATTGCACTGCCTTCTACCATTGTTATCTAAAGTTCTCAACTAATAGAAAACAAAGAGTACTGAGGCCAATAGATAAGCAAAGGGTTCCCCCAAACCTCGCCCAAAACATAGCTTTGATACCAAATGTCACAGGGTACAAACTTCCTATAGTACAGAACCATGTGTCAGCCTAAGGATCCAACACCTTAGCAACCTAATTCAGCACATAAAGCATAGCAAATGCAAGAATCAATCCGAAAGAAACAAAGAGTGAACTAAAAGCAAAGCAACATAAGCAACTTATAAATATCCAACTTCCTAACCTTATCATTAAGGAAACAATGTTACAATGTACATTGTACAAGACTTGCCCAAGATCCTTCACTACGAGACTTGTCCCTCCAACTCAGGTTCTTGTCCCTTACAAGTGAGACTCTATGGGTTTATATAGTGCACAAAGCTTGACTAACTAGACACATGTTAGCTCACCCTCAAGTCACATGTTCCTAATTCTCTCATGTAGAGACACATGTCACGCACATGTTCCACATCTAAAGATGCCATATGTCCCCTCTAAGACACATGTCCCACTCTCCCTCTCTCCATGGGAGAGGTGGACTAAGTCCTCCCCTTCTCAAGGGATTGCTCCAACCACCAAGGACTTAGTCCAAGCCCTTGCCACATGTGCTCCACGTGTGCGCCACATATGCTATAGAGGTCTACATCACTGCCACGTCACCACCACATCATCACATGCCCAATTGGAAACCTGGGAAAATCATCCAGTCGAGTTGTCCCATCTGATCAACGTCCTCCTAGTCCACTGCTTGTACCAAACTCAGTTGGCACCGTCCTTGCTACGTCCATCCAACATGGACCTCAATGCATCGATGCCTCGATCCCTCTTGATCTACAATATGCACTACCGATGTGTCCCACATGCTCCATGTGATCCGCATTCATGATGTAAATTGCATCCATGATCCCACACTTGGAACTATCTCATGATCCTGCCTTGGATCAGCGTCACAATCTCGCCTTGGATCAATCTCACCATCTCGCCTTGGATCAATGTCACGATCTTGCCTTGGATCAACCTCACGATCTTGCCTTGGATCAACCTCACAATCCTACCTAGGAGTCATCACACAATCTCACCTTGGATCCACCCTGTAGTATTAGATGAGTCAAATTCAGTTGTAATACTTGATAAATGGCATGAAAATATGTATTTGGTTAATTTATGTGATATTCAAGTCAAGTTTCTTATTATAAGCAATGATGAATCCTTTCTATAGCATAGAATACTAGGACATGCCAATAAAAATATGATTGAAAAAATGTATAATAAAGATCTTGTTGTTGGCTTACTAAAACTAAAATTTGACAAAAGTGACTTGTATTATGCTTACTTGAAAGGAAACTAAGTAAAAGAATCATTCAATTCAAAAAAGGAAGTATACATAACTAAACTACTTCAATTACAACACATGAATCTTGTTAGACCAATAAGAACTAGGAATCTTGAAAGAAAATATTATGCATATGTCATTGTAGATGACTTTTTTAGATTTACCTAGTAATATTTCTTGCTTCAAAAGATGAGGTTTTTTTATTATTTGAAGTCTTTACCAAATGTGTGCAAAGTGACCAAAGCTCTTATATCATTTTCATAAGGAGTGATCATGGTAGAGAATTTGAGAAACAAAATTTTAGTACTTTCTATGAAAGCAATGGTATTCTTCATACATTTTTTACACTAAGAGCACTCCAATAGAATAGAGTAGTTGAGAGGAAAAATATATCCTTTCAAGAGATGATAAGGAAACTGTTGAGTGAATATGAATTGCCTTAATATTTTTGGACTAAAGCTAACATTATAAACAAAATCTATGCTAGGCTAATACTCAACAAAACTCTATTTTAGTTGTAATATGGTAGGAACCCAAATATTTCACACTTCTTTACTTTTGGATGTAAATATTTCATTCTCAACAATGGAAATAAAAACCTTAGAAAATTTTATAGTAAATCTAATATAGGTATATTCCTTGGATACTCCATTGTAATCAAGGCATTTAAAGTCTACAACTTGAGAAATAAAGTTGTTGATGAGTCGATCCATGTGAAATTTGATGAATGTACTAACCCCATCAAAAGACTAAGTAATTTTAATAATGAGATGGGTTAATTCACAACCTCTATGGAGAAGATGAAGATACAAGAAAAAGATAAAAAAAATCCACAATCAGAGATAGTGTTAGATGAAGCAAAAACACAAGCTGAATCATCGACTAGTGAGGTAAATAATGAAAGTAACAATGTCCTTCCCAGAGATTGGAGGTTCATGTATACTCATCCTAAAGACTAGATAATTGGTGATGTAAATGATAGAGTTAGAACTAGATTCCATATCACCAAGTATATGGCAATTTTGCTTTTATTTTTCATCTAACGCCGACATGAATAGAATAAGCTTTAAAGGATGAAAATTAGATTATAGCTATGCAAGAGGAGTTTGACTAATTTAAAAGAAATGATGTGTGGACACTCATTCCAAGACCATCCCATTAATATATTATAGGCATTAAATGGGTCTTTAGGAACAATTTATATGAATATGAAATTATAATGAGAAATAAAGCAAGATTAGTAACAAAATGGCACAGTCAACAAGAAGGAATTAACTTTGAAGAGTCATATGCCCTTATTGCTAGGATTAAAATCATTAGAATATTTTTAGCTTTTGCATCTTTTATGAATTTCAAGATGTATTAGATGGATATCAAAAGTGCATTCTTGAATGGGTTCATAAATGAGGAAGTATATATAGAATAACCCCCTGGGTTGGAAGATCTTCATGATCCAAACCATGTCTTCAAACTTAAAAAAGCTCTCTATAGTCTTAAACAGGATCCTAGAGCATGGTATGATAAGCAAAATAAGTTCTTGATTGAGAAAGGATTTACCGGGGCTAAGGTAGATACCACACTCTTTATTAAGCATCACATGAAAGGTATTTTGATTGTTCAAATTTATGTGGATGATATTGTGTTTAGTGCTACAAATGACAAATTCTATTAAGAGTTTTCTAAAGTCATGCAAGGAGAGCTTGATGGAAGAATTGAACTTCTTTTTGGGATTGTAAATCAAGCAAATGAAGGAATATTCATCCACCAAGCAATCGAACGTTTTTTGGGATTGCAATTCAAGCAAATGAAGGAAGGAATATTCATCCACCAAGTAACTATACTAAAGAACTCTTAAAGAAGTTTGAGTTAGAAGATGAAAAACCTTTGGGAACTCTAATAAGCACATCAATCAAGATGGAAAGTGATGAGCAAGATAAATCCATCTGTCAAAAACTTTATAGAAGCATAATAAGATATCTACTCTATTTAACTGCTAATAGACTTTTATCATGTTTAGTGTTTGCATGTGTGTTAGATTCTACTCAAATCCTAAAAAATCATGTCTTATAGTTGTTAAAAGAATCTTTAGATACCTTTTAGTTACACCAACCCTTAGTTTACAATATTCGAAAGGTTCCAATTTTGAATTAGTAGAGTACTCGGGTGCTAATTTTGTTGATAAAAAGTAGATAAAAAGAGTACCTTAGGGACATGTCAATTTCTTGGAAGCATGATTGATTATATCATGGTTTTTTGAAAAATAGACATTTGTTGCATTGTCAACTGCTAAAGCTAAATATATAACTACAGGTATTTGTTGTGCACAGATTTTCTAGATGAAACTAAACATTAGATGTGATAATACCAATGCTATGGTTTTAAGTATGTTGATACTTTCATTAGATGTGACAATACCAATGCTATTAATTTGATCAAGAATTCAAAACTATATTCAAGAACTAAATATATTAAGGTTAGGCATTATTTCATTAGAGATCATGTGCAAAATCATAATATCTGCTTGGAATATGTACCAACTAAAGTTCAATTAGTAGATATTTTCACAAAGCCTCTTCTAGAGGATATATTTTGCAAAATTAGAAGAGAGTTAGGTATTTTATATCCATGCGCATGAATTGCATGTCATATAATGAGTGACTGTATGCCAATGCAATGTGTTTTCAGATGTTCTCATTTATAATTTCAATGATGTTAGTGATAATTTTTGTTTGGAAGAGTAATTTCTATGTTATGCTGCATTCTGAGTATTTTGGAGGGTTGTCCAAAAGTTTTTCAAAACTCTAAACATGTATGTGCCATGTTTTTCTAGCTTAGTGTGTCAAATATGAACTTTGAAAGTTTTCAAAACTCTGAAGTTATATTTTAGAGCCTCTGAAAGTTGTGCTTTGAATATTCAGAGGTTCACCTTTAGAACTTTGAAGTTATTAATTCAAAACTCTAAAATGGTTCAGCACACACTTATGCCAATTTAGACCTCTAAAGTTTAACTTCAAAACTCTGAAGCTTAGGCATGGGTTTCTCATAGATTGCACCTTTAGAACTCTGAAATTATACTCTCAGAACTCTAAAATCCTATTCTTGGTTAAACATTTCATCTCCCACTATTTTTCAAATCTTTTAAAATCCTTATAAACCATTCAAACTCCATTTCCATTTCCATTTCCAGAAATAACTCCTCGTATATCGAACTCTCCAAAATCCCCTTTCTTCCAAAAACATAAAATCCCCAAAGTCCAAAACCATTATCCAAAATTCTCTAGTACTCAATGGCTTGAATGAAGAAATTAGAAAAATCAATGAGCTATACTTCAGCAAAATCAGGAAGAGGAAGGTCATTGTAAAGGAAGCAACCCCAAGCAAGAAGGAGAGAGTCGATGACTACATACTAATGGTAAAATTCGTTAATCGAGACTTTGCTTTTGAGATATTTATGAGTTATTATGAAGGGAAAAGAGTGATGAAAGGAAGGGTGTTTGATTTCAAATTATTTGGAGAAAATGGATTAATACATCTTGGAGGTGACAAAGTGGCTAAGCATTAATAATGGAAAAACTTCCTAGAATACAAAGACACAACCAACACTAAGATGATGCAAGTGCTAATTAGCAACTAGAACACTAGGACCGAGAAATATTGGATAAGAAAAATAAAAGTAGACCTATCCTTAGATAACCTAAGAGAAGTATCCAGTCTAACTACTGTAGAAAGAAATGAAAGTGAACGGCCTCCAAGCAAGACAAGCTTATTTTTTGACTTGGCAGGTGTAGAGATAGGAGAAGAAAATTATCTACATGCCACTTATTTAGACTTGGACTTGAAGATTACCTAGAGTCTAGTATTTAACACCCAAAATTGGTAGTTCAAATCAAATATCTAAAAGAGATGCAAAAATACTCTGGGCATTGAAAGATTTGAAGAGAATAGATCATGCTTATAATCAGTGACCACTTGCACATGGTTAAGGCTAATTCCAGATTTTCACTCCTCTATGGAATGGTCTTCACCAAGATTCTCAAGGATGCTGAAGTGGATCTCTCAAAAGAACAAGGAGAGCCCACAAAGGTCACTGATATGATTAACCAGACTACCATTAAAAGAATGGGCTTCAAGAATACAAAAGAAGGGTGGATTTCTGAAAAGCCAAAGAAGGTAGAGCAGATGAAGAAAATTGAAGCTCTAGGGGAAGAAGATATTGGTGGAGAAGAAGTGGGAGAAAGAGAAGAAAACAAGGAAGAAGAAAGAAGAGATGAAGAAGCAAATGTGATAGCTAGAGAAGAAATTTAGATAGCCATCTCACACAAGGGCTACCTGTTTGAGATCGCTGAAAACGCGAAAAGATCAGGCACAGTAAATGATGAGGAAGAAATAAATGCAAACGGAATGACATGACCGAAATTGGTCGCCTTCGGAAAATACCAAAGGATTTTTCCA
>JAYJMB010005969.1:10876-54427 GCA_036873735.1 Pouteria campechiana
ATGATGATGTCATCAATATATATGATGATGTCAGCTATAAAATGAATAAAGACAAAATTATGTAGACTTTTTATGAAAAGAGAAAAGTAACAATTGAAAAAAGTTGGGTAGTCTTGGATGGTTAAATGTTACATTAGTATAGAAGGGAGAGAAAAAGAAGCTTCTGCACTTGTTTTTACCAAAAGCCTTTCAGCCCTCTTTTACTTCAAACCAAAAACCCTTGACAAAACTACAATAGGCAGGTTAGTTTGTCAACTCAAGAAAAAGAAATGGATTACAGGAAAAACTGCACTGCCAATTCTGTAAGCTGCATAACTGTTGTTAATAGCGTGAAACACCAAAACAAGTGGACTGGTCTGTTTTCTAGTCTAGGAAATCTACATAATGGGAATATAATGCGATTTCTTTCTCTCTCAAATTCATTTCCTGTTTAATTAACACATCCATGTGATCAATCAGGGGTTGGAGGCTGTTTATGATTAAACTTTGGAACCACAGCCTTCTGGATGCTCGCACGCTGGACAATTGTAACCTAATACTCGACAGTTATCGAAATGAGAGCTCAGATAATATGCATAGCTGACATATCATTGGTTTCACTGGTGAAGATGAAGGGAAAGCATAGGTAGGGGAGGGGCGTCTGATTCACTGAGACCGTGCCATCACCCTGGAATTCATCTCTCATATTAAAGAACATTCTTTTTCCATGAATGGGATCGTCATTATTTAAAAGCATTGTAGAGTAGAACGTTTCCATTCCATGGTATGTACACCGATATGTATTACTATTGCTTTTACATGTTGTAATGTCATTAAGCCCTTTTTCTAGTTAAAATTCAGTATTTACTTCAAAAGTTGCTGCCTTCAGGAAACAAAATTAGATTTTTTTTCTTGAATTATGGCGCGCTTGTATTCACAAAATTGAATATCCATAGTTTTTGGTGAGATGCTACTGCAGTTTATTTATATGCCAACGTGCCCTAGAGGTTGTCCACTGGTGCGACGGTAAGGCTTTTTGCCAGCGTCTTTGATGGCACAAGTTTTGAGTTACAGAAGCAGTTGCATCAAGGAATAATGGTAAGGCTGTGTATCTCACCTTTCTCAGAACTGTATCCCTGCTCTGAAATGGCTTCTAGATTTGGATAGTTGCGATGTTCTGCAGTGGTTTTAGATGCTACGCCATCCATTCCCCAACTGCAGGGATTATGATAAACATGGGAAAATGGGAGGGAAAGCACAGATGAAAGTGCAAGGCATTCTATTTAAGAACTTCAGTGCTTGATCATTCCTGAGAGCGTCTGGGTGAGATAGGATGGGGATCATAGTCAGTCTGCTGATGCTGCTGCTGCCTCCTGGTAGAAATGGTGCAGATGAAAGTGCCTTTGTCAGATGGCAGAAGCTGATTGAAAATTCCACCAGTTGGGTGGAATTGTTATTTATCTCCAGCTGAGCTGTTCTTTCTCAGCTGCCGGGCTGGTTGGAGAGGTGAGTAGGGTAGGAAGACTTTCTATAAACTCTTTCCCTGATAAGATATTTACTATTGTTAAGTATTTTAGTGTCAATTGCGCGTTTTCCATAGCCAATTTTTTTTCAAGAACAAGCTTGCGATATGGGCGGTCAATCTTGTAATTTTCATGTAACTCATGCTATTTTCTCTTTACTTTACTCTTCTTTTTATCTTTTTTTTTTATTTTTCTGATATAATATTTATTTCTACTGACATTATTTCCTCCTATGTGGGTGCGACTCGAGTTTGGTTGCACTTGAACCCAATTAAGCTAATCTTTTTTTTTTTAAAACTAGTCTAAATTTTCTTACATTGAAGGTAAGATGGCTAAGTTTCTTTCCTTTTCTTTTCAGTTCTTTCGATTCAACCAGTTAGGCCTAAAAAAGTTGACCTAAAAACTAACTGAAGTCTTAATCTTACATTTCAACGCTCTTAAACGAACCATCAATCAAAAGGGCCTATAAATCCCTAATAAATAGACATTTTAGAGTCTGAGAACATTCAAAATGTCACATCTGCACGTGTGTTTGGTTAAGGAAAACGGTAGAAAGCTTTTTTTACCACTTTATATCCCCTTGTCGCTCTGACATTTTCACTATCTTATAATCTTATTTTTCCTAATTATTATATATATGTACACATTTTTTGAATCATCATTATCTAT
Organism: Pouteria campechiana; assembly: GCA_036873735.1. NCBI lineage: Eukaryota > Viridiplantae > Streptophyta > Magnoliopsida > Ericales > Sapotaceae > Pouteria > Pouteria campechiana. The sequence continues at coordinate 13,048 of JAYJMB010005969.1, forward strand.
CTATCTATATATATTAAAAAGCTTATTTATTTTCACTATATTTTCAATCATTACTTTTTATCACATGGCAATATTACATCATTCTCTCCCATTCTTTTCTCCATTTGTTCCCTTCTCTTTTTACTTCTTTTTCCCTCTCTCCAAACGTTCAGAGCCACTGGTTTTGACCAAAACGACTTTGAATCCAAGCCCCGCATCAACAACACTTGATTGAAGTGCGAAGTCCCAGCTTTTTGTGCCATTTCTGGATCCATCTTCCTGATTGTGAAAATGTTGACCAAGCACACGGCAAGCAGCGCAAAGAAACGAAGTAGGAACCGCGGCTAATCTGAACAAACCGTTTCCTGCCACGTGTCACTGCATGCGTTTTCTATTTTTAGCACCTCCGTCTCTTTCTTCCGCTTCTCTCTCAAACCCTGACGTCCTTTTATTCTCCTACTCATAATACGTTCTTCCAACCCAACCATGCAGCTCTACACGTGGTTACTCCCAAGAGCTGTGGTTGGCGTAGCGCATCTCAGCCGTTCATTGGCTACGTGGCCCTTCATGATAGCTGATTGCATGGCATGTCAACCGTCTGTTCTTTTCGGTAGGGTATTGATTCCATGCTAACAAAATTTCTATTCTGGGCACCTAGCGATACGTAGTCTCAATTTTCATTTTATCATGCTAAGCCAGATAAAATTCAAAAATTTATCGTAATTAAACATAAATTTGAGAGTGGTTATGAATTCTTGTAAAATTATGGCTTTATTTATGATGTGTTCTGGTTTTTAATTAAGATAATTTTTTGAATCTCATGTAAATAACCCATGCTAAACATGATAAATGAATTGGATTTAACCTGTATGCGTCATTCATTGTGGGCTCTAATGGACGACTTGCACGGAAATTTCATGGGAACATCACCATGCCCTCTTGGTTGGCAGATGCCCGTTTGCCCAAGTGCGCCCCAGTACCTTTGATACTCGGGAGGGAGGAATGCGAGAGATGATACTCGGGCGCTTTGTAATGAGCCGCACAGGTAAGCAAAATTGAAATTTCCCATTTCTAGCAGTTGTAATCCTTTAGAATCTATTAATTGCACGGTTCTTCTGAGTGCCCGCGTATCGAGCGCCATACGACGCCTGAGGATCGCACAACTCTCCGCCCTGACTCATCATTGAATGCAAAAGTCTTGGGCTATTCGCACGTGCTAGAGGTAAAACCGCGAATCGCGCTTTTCATGCGAACAAAACATGTGAAAGTCGAATAGAAATTTATTAGAAATGAATTAAGGCCGCTATCATAATACTTGGATAAGATATGTATCATTACATGGATTTCCATCTACATTTAATTTTAATTTAGCATTAAGTATAAAATATTTACTAAATGAAGATCTTGATTTTTTATCAAGTTCCTGTAAACTTAAGTTTCTCGCGAAGAAGAAATTTCATTTTCAATCGCGCGTGTAGCAATGCTGCCTTATATATAAGCAGCGCAAACGGCCGTCAGGTTCACGGCTACAAGACACAACAGGCGCCCGTTCCGTTTTGTTACCATAGTTGTCAATGTCAGGACCGCTGATGATCCTATAAATACCAATTCTTGCCTTGCTCTTCTGATCCAAGAAGGTAAGTAATACAGCCTTTTTTTTCTTATTGTATTTTTAATACAAGAAATTCACATATAAAGAAAAGAAATTTTCTTTTTTTTTCTTTCCCTTTTTTTTTTTTTTCAGTATTGTGATTAGATTTGTCTTTTTGATCTTGGTGTATATATTTTTCCAAGCTCTCTCCATGCAATTTTAAACACCCACCACCCAATTCTGCATTTTGTTCGATGAATTTCCACAACATCCACAACCCAATTTTGCATTTTGTTAGATGAATTTCTGCATGTAACTTTTATAATTTCATATGCAATTTTCTCAAGTGACTTTTGCATACAACTCTTGAAAGAAAAAAAGAGAGTGAGAAAGAAAAAGACACAGCTGACATTCGTTAGAGATGTTCAAAGGAGTAAAGCAAAGCTTCCTAGACATCTCCAAACCTCGCTTTCTCGACACGAAGCCGGCAAAAATCACCAAAGACGGGATCGACGAGGCCTTGGAGTCCGATGATTTCCGGATGTACATGTTCAAGATCAAGAGGTGCACGAAATCCCGGAGCCACGACTGGACGGAGTGTCCGTACGCCCACCGGGGGGAGAAAGCTCGCCGGCGAGACCCCCGGAAATTCAGCTACTGTGGGCTTGCATGCCCGGATTTCCGGCATGGGGCTTGCCGGAAGGGGAATTCGTGCGAGTTCGCGCACGGGGTTTTCGAGTTCTGGCTGCATCCGGCGAGGTACCGGACGCGCGCATGCAAGGCCGGCAGGCACTGCCAGCGGAAGGTCTGCTTCTTCGCCCACACGCCGGAGCAGCTCCGGTCGGGAACCAAGTACACGTGCCGTTGCCGGCGGGATGGGTTATCTTCAGTTGGGGAGTGGGAATTTTTGGAGAGCATGAAGGGGTTGAAGATCGGCGTGGAGAAAGAAGAATTCGACACCACCGTCGATTCGCCGGATATTGACTGGATTTCGGAGCTGGTTGATTGAGAGAGAGAGAGAGATGGGAATGGTGGATTTTAGATGAATTTCTGATATGAGTTTGTAAAGGTTGGAATATTGACGTGGTTTTCTTGTTTAGGTGTGAGTCTGCATGCAACGGCAGTGCAGGTGCTTGGGTAGGCATTGAAATGGCCATAAAGGCTACTTCACAGTATCGGTTACGATGCAGGTGGTCGTGCAGAGATGTATGTTTGTACTTTGCAGTGCTGTGAATTGTACATCGGATGCATGCAATTCTTTGATGTTGCGCCCTTAAAAGAAATGGAGCGAGCTGCTCAGGTGTCTGTGAATGATTGCTTATTATAAATGAAAGTTTAAGATTTTTCATAGAAACATGCTTGGAATTTTCGGAATGGTTTTGATCCTGTGATCCAAACCATCCCATTCGGCTTAAAGTAGAGAGAGATACATCTTTTGGATGGATGAGATGGTGGCGTTAGTTTGTTGTGGGAAAATTCCAATTTTTTTTGTTAGTAAGTGCTAATAGTAGTTTTCAGTCGAAAGTGTTGTAAGGGTTTACCGGCAACAAGAAGAAGAAACATATATCTTTACTCCATACACGTACACGGATGATCTTTATGGACATGCTATACCCATTCCATTCAATATTTTTCTCATTTAATCAACTTTACAAGGAAAAAATTATAAATTATTGCTTATGTAGGTTTAAAAATGTGCACTCATTGTTAAAATATTTATTTTCATGTAATTTAAACTATTTATTATTATTTTTATTTCATCCAATATGGCATAAAATGATGTTTTTTGACTGCTTTATGATTTAAATATGGTATAAAATATAAAAATTCTATATTTATTAAATCAATGACGAAGATTGACTAAAGAACTATGATTTGTGGATGAAGACATTTGATTGATACTATATATATATACAGCTTAAAGAATAATAACTCTAAACTTGAGAATGGATTTCAGATACATTAAAAATACTTTTGAAATCAAGAGAAACAAATTCAGAAGATATAGTAGCATATAGAGGATTTGAAAGTCAAGTTTTAAAGCACAAAAGTCACATATGAAACCTTTAGAAAGAGAACTACATGCTTTCAGACGTCAAAAAGAATAATCAAAACTTAGTTTAAAAGTAAGGAAGTCCTTCAGAGATTGCTTCATATGAAAAACCTAAGCTTCAAAGGATTTCATATACACTAGGACATTTCTGAAGTTAAGAGAAACAAGTCCAGAATATGCCCAAGCTTCAAAGGATTTTAGATACACTAGGACACTTTCGAAGTCAACAGAAACAAGTTCGGAACATGTTGAAGCCGTCAGAAGGTTTGAAAGTTAAGTTTGAAAGCCTTAAAGTATGTTCAGAGGAATAATGTCACGGCCCAACCCAAAAATAACACAAATAAATGTCATTTTAAACTAAAGGTGAATTCTTCCTAAACCCTAAACCTATCACACTTAAGATAATACATAATCACATAATGACTACAAATAAAAAGGAATTATAATAAATAACATTACATGTTCATTCCACAATATAAGTCTTATACATCAATAGATATAAATTGTCTTTAAACAGATATTTGGAATGACATTGATCATCTACCCCTCTTACACCATGAACTAATGCATTCCCCATGCTGTATTCTCTGAAAAAAATAAATTAAGAAGAGGTGAGTCATAACTCAGTAAGTAGGATAGATGCAATTAGCACAAATATGAAAATACAGTTTATATTATGTGCCACTATAAATACATGTCATATTCTAGGTCAGCCTAATAAGGCAACTTCACTAGCAATATGTAGATCTCATTTAATATTATATACTCTAGGCCACTCGGGCTAGCCCACATGCAGGACAACTTAACTAGCGAGCTCAACTGGCAGTGTCACGGACAAAATAGTCTAAAGTCTGTCTAATGTGCTCTAGGCCAATTGAGCCAGCCCATTAGGAAGCCAGCTCAACCGACAAGCTCAACTGATAGCACAATCAATCATGAATAATTTATTAGACAATAATAGATAATCTATCTTAAATCATAACTAGTCTAAATTAGTGAATCGCATACCAATTCACACAATAAATTCCCCTTCTTTCATAACTATCCAATAAAATGCATGATCTAACCATCATTTTGGTGATTTGACTCTTCCATTGAGTCTAGAATATTTAAAAACCATAAGATCAAGTACTTGATCATTCGGATAAGTGATCGTGGGTCCAAAATTCGATAATTCAAGTCTGATCATTCAATCCCACATGATTTGACCATCTTTTGAATAATCTGATTCTTCCAATGAGTTTAGAAGGTTCAAAAATCTTAAGATTAACTAGTTGATCCTCCAATTTAGAGTTTGTGGGGTCCATATACCATCAAAATAAATTAGACTATTTGATCACTCATGATCTGGTCACCTATTGGTCAATTTGACAATTTCATTGAATTTAGAATATCCAAAAACCCCCAAATTGATTATTGGATTACCTAAATCAGAGATCAAATGGTCCAGATATGCCAAAAATATCTTGACCATCCATTCATATGGTCACAGGACACCGCCTGGGCCACGCTTGGGCTTAATCCTGCGCTCATTTGCCTGGGCTCTTGCATGGGTTGAATAGTGGTTTGAGTCCACTGGATATGTGTTGTTGGAATCCGTCGCTATCACCGCCTCTCCACCGTCGTTACCACTATGGGCTTCTCGCCTAGGCTTCCCTTCTGGGCTGCCTATGTTAGGCTCTGGCCTGCTGCTGACACTGAGCTGGAGCCCAGTTGCTGTGTGGGCTTAAGCTTACATGGTTGGCTTAGCTCGGCTTGGCTGACGTGGGTGCAGGTTGAAGCTTGGTTCCAGCTCACCAGATTTTCCTAGGCAGGGAGATTTTCCAAGGACGTTAACCATCCAATTTTTTGAAGGAAATCTAATTTTTTTGTGATGTTTTCAAATTCTCAAATATAAAAAATTAATTTTAAATATTTTAGAAAATATCCTGATCATTCTAGTGTGGTCCACTAGTTATTTATGGCCTAAAAAAATAAGGTTTAATGATTTTCTTAATTTTCACATTTTATTAGATTTAACAAATCAAATGATATTGTTTCAACCCCAAATTTTTACCATGACTTAATAACATTATTTAGAACATATCCAACGGTTCAGATCTCAAATTTGATCATTCATATGAAAATCCAAAAATCACATTACGTCCGTCCATTACTGTTCATAGTGACATTTGCAGTACATTTTTTTCAAGATTTTTTAGATTTCTTTGTTCCTTCCACAACTACATGTATATGCATCTTTTAATGAATTCAATCTGTAATAAATAAGGGTGCATTTCTAATGTACATATTGTTTACATTAAAAATCACTAGTCATTTCTTATCATAATTTTATGAAATTAGCATAGAAGCTAAATGCATATATGACATATATAGTAGATGGATCAAATTCTTAATCCAAGCCTCAAAAATCAATATTTTGGTTTGCTTGGAAATTCAACCCATTTTTCCATCCATTTGGCATGCATGATTTCCTTTTGTTCATCCCTAAATTGGGCATAATATTTGTACATAATTCACATCTGTGCCGTCTAAAATGATATAAACCTCTATATGTATACACTGATTCTACGGATTAAAAAATTGCAAGAATGATTTATCCCACTTACTTCTGTGACACCTACAAAGGTTTTTTTAATCAATTTCCTTTTTTATTACGGTGTTCCGCAGGGACAACACCTCCTCTCTTCTTCCGCAGCGTCTCCTCACTTCTCCTCTCTCACTGATCACTAAAACTATCAAGCTAAGAGAAAGATACTCATTGTAGCTTATATGGCTCATCATATGCCTAACTACCTCAATCCCATGCCCTGAAGTCTGCGGCACTTGTCTCCCCATGCATTTCACGCATCTACCTCTCTCGTGCACCGCACATGCGAGGGTTTTACCCAAGTTATCACATCCTCTCCTCCTCATAAAAGTTTCATCCTCAAAACTTACTATATAACTAAGGAAAAAGGTAAATTAGGATAAAACTATTTCATATCTTTTTTGAGTTTTCACGTGGCTTCTTTCTCACTGTGGTTACTTCACTGAACCAAGACATGCTTTATTGTCCTCCTTCTAAGTTGTTTATCGCGAACATCAAGTATCCAGACTGGCCGCTCCTGATATGTCATGTTCTTCTCAAACTGAAACTACTCTGTATGTAATACATGAGAAAGATCCACTACATACTTCCTCAACTGTGAGATGTGGAATACATTGTGGACTCCAAATAATGATGGAGGTAAAGCCAACCAATATGTCACTCCACCAATGGATTTTAAGATCTCAAACGGCCCTATAAAATGAGGACTTAGACTTCACAGGTGGGTGAGACTTTCAAAAATACATGATATCCATAAACTGAAGATCTCGATGCTTGCCATCTGCATATTTCTTTTACCTGCCCTGTGCAACTGTAAGACACTGTTTGATTATTCTCACTGCACCTATAGTTTGCTGGACTAACTCAAGTTCCAAAAGCTTCTTCTCGCCAACCTTGTCTCAACATAGAGGTGTGCGACATCTCTTACTGTACAAGGCTTTAAAAGGATCCATGCAAATGCTTGCTTAATAACTATTATTATATGCAAATTCTTCCATTGGTAGATGACGATCCCAAGTCCCTCTAAAATGTAGGACACAAGCTTGTAACATATCCCCAGAATCTGGATCGTCCTCTTAGACTAGCCATCACTTTACGGGTGATAAGCTGAGCTCAAGTGCAACTTTATACCTATCACCTTCTGCATATTCTGCCAAAATTCTGACACAAAGCGACGATCTTTGTCTGATACAATCGAGACAGACACACCATGTAATCTAAGATTTCTTGTATATACGATTCAACCATCTGATCAGTATTGGAGGTCATCCGGTATGACAAGAAATGGTTTAACTTGTTCAGTCTATCCACAATAACCCAAATAGCATCATATTGAGTCTGAGTCTGAGACAGGGTAGTCATGAAATCTATAGTAATATACTAACATTTTCACTTAAGAATCTCTAGAGGTTGTAATAACCTTGTTGGCCTCTGGTGATTCACCTTCACCTGCCGACATACCAAGCATTGAGCAACAAACTACGGAATTTCTCATTTCATATTATTTTACCAAAAATTTTGTTTGAGATCTATATACATCTTAGTACTATTGGATGTATAGAAAACTTTGATTAGTGTAGCTTCTCTAGGATCTCTCGCCGAAGAGCATCCACACTCGGCACCACTAATCATCTATGAAATAATAGAACACCATTTAGTCCATATTAGAACTTAGTATGTTCTCTTAGATCTAATTTGTCATAGATTTTCCAAACAAACAGATCTTGCTTTTGAGCTGCTTTGATTTTGTCTACCAGTATTGGTTTGATCTTCAGAGCACATAACTGTCTTACCTCCATTGGAGGTAATACCTTAAGTCGCAGACTTCTTATCTGATTGATGATTAAAGCTGCCACTCTTGTACGAGATTTTTGACTTAATGCATCCGCTACTACATTAGCTTTGCTAGGATGGAAATGAATAGTGACTTATAATCCTTTAATAGCTCTAACCATCTCCTTTGCTTAAGATTTATTTCCTTCTGGGAGAAAATATACTTGAGGCTCTTGTGGTTTGTTAAGATCTCTGTCTTCTCACCATATAGGTAACGTCATCAAATCTTCAAAACAAACACTACTGCTGCAAGCTCCAAGTCAAACATAAGATAAGATGTGATGCATATGCTATCACCCTACTATTTTACATAAGGACACACCTAAGTCCCTTCTTGGAAGCATCACTATATAGCACAAAATTACCTCCATTGTCTAGCAAGTCCAACACCAAGCTATGGTCAGACAATTCTTCAATTCTTGGAAGCTTTTCTTACATGCATCTGTTTACACAAACTTTGCATTTTTGTGTGTTAATCGTGTCATTGGTATAGCAATAGAGGAGAAATTCTCCACACATTATCTATAATAGCCTGTCATTCCTAGAAAGTTGCGGACTTCTGTCAATAGAAATCCCTTCACCATTGATCACATGCCCAGGAAAGAAATATGATCAAGCTAAAAGTTACAATTTCTTCAAGTTGATATACAACTCATTCTCCCTCAGGGCGATACTGACCTTAGTTGCTTTGCATACTCTTCTTGATTCTTGGAATTAATAAGAATATTATCAATGAACATGACCACACATTTGTCTAAGAACTGATGAAATACCTGATTCATTAAATCCATAAAAGTTGCCAGAGTATTTGTCAATCCAAAAGACATCACCGACAATTCATATTGGCTATACCTAGTATAGAAAGCAGTCTTTGGTATGCCTTCCTTTTTTATTTTTAGTTGGTGATAACAGGATAGAAGGTCAACTTTAGAGAAAACGGTCGATCCTTGCAGTTGATCGAATAAATCATTAATGTGAGGAAGATGATATTTATTCTTAATAGTCACCTTATTTAATTCTCTATAGTCTATGCATAATCTAAGACTACTATCTTTTTTCTGACAAACAAAACTGGTGCTTCCCAAGATGACACACTATGGCAAATAAACCCTAGGCCAAGCAACTCCTGCAACTGTTTCTTCAACTCTCTTAACTCTATTGGAGCCATGCGATATGGTGCCTTGGAGATTAGACCTATCCCAGGGATTAGGTCAAAGCAAACTTAGAATTAATAAAAGATCTGTCTGCCCCAGTATCAAACAAAGCATGAAAGTATTTTCCAAAGACATGAATAATGTTTATCACTGCACCAGCTAGGCCTGAGACTACTCTAGGGCTAGTGCGAATACCTAGGCTATCTATTGCCTACCATGCTGCTGAGGTGCCACTGCTCTATCTACTGCACCAGCCTGCTAGTTTTGTCAGGGGTGTCGAGGCCCACTTGTCAAAGGGGTCGGACAACTCCTAGAGAAGTGACCGGCCTGCCCACATCGATAGCATACAAACTCTATCGAGCAATCCCTGGGCGAGTGCCCTGTTTATCTACACTTGAAGCATGTACCAAATTGCACCAGGCAAAGTCCAGTATGAAACTTCTTGCATTTACTGCACTTCTTTGAGGACTTCCCTTGCTTCTTGAACTTGAATTTATTAGGCTTCAGTCCTTTTGCAAAATTTTGTATGGACTAATTTTTGGTGGATTATCCATCTTCATTAGTAGGAGCCTTGCATTTCTCAATGACTCAAAGCATGATCTCAAAATCCCTCTCTGCATATAGTGCTTTCTTGACAGCCTCTCCGTAAGAGCTGCAATTGTAAGACTATACCCTGAACTTGATACTCTCATCTAGACCATCCTTAATCTCTTCCATCAAGTATCACCATTAGTAGAAACTTTTGGAGCAAAGCGAATCAAACTAGAGAACTTGGTCTCATATTGAGATACAAATATGAATTCCTATTTCAGTTCTGTAAATTCTCGGGCCCTCTCTATCCGAAGTATCAATAAAAATTACTTTTCAAAGAAGGCTTCCTTGAATTTGTCTCAAGTGATATCCGTCTGCAGACTCATAAGGCCTCTTCTCTCAAACGCCCAATAACAATGAGCCTCACTCACCAACCTAAAGGTTGCAAAGTGAACCCTTTGTCAATTTGAGCAATTCAGAAATCAAAGGCCTTGTCCATCTCATCCAACCAGTCCTTTGCTACTGCATTGTCTCCCCCAGCAACGGTGGGAAGACTCATTCTGTTGAAGGAATCAAAGTCTTTCCTTTCTTGCTCCTTGAAACTCCTCTTAGGATGTCTGCTTCTTGTTGTTGTCCGCTGAGCAACTGCTGACTATGACTCACCTGTTCCTTCTATTTCTATAGTCTATCCTTTAGTTGTATCACCCTGACTACCAATGATAGCTTGTGCTAGCTGCTCTCCCACTGCCTGCTCCAGTCTTGTAGTTACATGAGGGACATCCTCCCCTTGACCTCGCCGGTCAAGTATAGCCATTTGGGATATGTCCTGCACCTCCACTCGATCATTTGAAACCCGTGAAATCTGTAAAGTCGGTGCAACTACTGTTGTCAGAGGTAGAGCAGGCTGGGATGACCCCGCCACTATCTACTACTGAGAGATCATAAGCATCTCATGCAGCTCTTACAGTTGTCTCACTACTTTATTCATAGTAGTCTCTTGGCTGCTCATTTTTTCTTTCAAAGTTGGGTCCCCTTTTGGTGGTTGACTAGGACCAATTATAGTACAAGGCTGAGCTGGTCGGCTCGTCATAGACATCTCGGGTTGAGCATTGCTTATTGGATCCATCTCTCTCTGCAATATATGAATATTAGCAATAATCCATCATTCGGTAAAAATAATACACAAAAAAGAATAAAATATGATATAATGCACTATCATTCTTTATAGAATCTTTAAATGTAAGTATCTGTGTAAGGCACCTATTCTTATCCCACTTTTTCTTTTATTTGTGCTTAGTCTTCTTATGTATCATGTACATCTTGTTCCAAGTGCGATTTACTCCGACATTAACTGTCAAAGCCCAACCCAAAAATAACATAAATAAATATCATTTTTAAACCAAGGGTGAATTTTCTCTAGACCTATCATACTTAAGATAATACACAATCACATAATGACCATAAATAAAAAAAAATCATAATAAATAACACCACATGTTCATTATATAATACAAGTCTTATACATCAATAGACATAAATTGTCTTTAAATAGATATTTGGAATGACATTGATCATCTACCCCTCTTGCACCACGAAGTAATGCATTTCCCGTGCTACATTCTCTAAAAAAAATAAATTAAGAAGGGATGAGTCATAACTCAATAAGTAGAATAGATGCAATCATCACATATACAAAAATAAGAGTTTATATCATGTGCCACTATAAATACATGTCATATTCCAGGCCAACTTAATAAGGGAACTTCACTGGCAATATACAGATCTTATTTAATATTGTACACTCCAGGCCGCTCGAGCCAGCCCACATGTAGGATAGCTCAACCGGCAAGCATAACTGGCAGTGTCACGGGCAAAATAATCCAAAGTCTATCTAATGTGCTTTAGGCCACCCTAGCCAGCCCATTAGGAAGGTGGCTCAACTGGCAGTGTCACAGACAAAATAGTATAAAGTATGTGCTCCAAGCTAGCCCATTAGGAAAGCAACTCAACTGGTGATCTCAACTGGTAGCACAATTAATCATGAGCAATTTATTGAACAATAATATATAATCTATCTTAGACCATAATTAGTCTAGATTAGTAAATTACATACCAATTCATATAATAAATTCTCCTTCTTTCACAAATGTCCAATAAAATGAATGATCTAGTCATCAGTTTTGTAATCTGACCCTTCCATTGGGTCTAAAACATCCAAAAACTATTAGATCAACTACCTGATCATTCATATTAGTGATCGTAGGGTCCAAAAATTGATAATTAAATATGACCATTCAATCCCATATGATTTGGCCATTTTTGAATAATTTAACCCTTCCATTGGTCTAGAAGGTCCAAAAACCTCAAGATCAACTACCTAATTATCTAATTTGGAGTTCATGGGGTCCATATACCATCAAATAAATTTAACCATTTGATCACTCATGATCTAGTCACTTATTGGTCAATCTGACCATTCTATTGGATTTAGAATGTCTAAAAATCTCAAAATTGATAATTGGATCACCCAAATCGAAGATCAAATGATCCATATATATGAAAAATAATCTCGATTATCTGTTTGTACGATTGCCAGACACCGCTGTCATCCCCCGCCACTCTACGAAAAAAAATAAGGATTTTAATTTCTCTATTGAATAAGATCTTTCACGTATCCACATGAGATAGATTATTGTACCACTAATCTCATTCCATTCACATATTGCTTGTAAGTATTTGGGTTCATGTGTGCTCATTAATCTTATGATATATTGTTTTATATTCAATGAGTATCTCGCAATGGCAGAAAACATTTGCTACACGACATTTACGTCCACGGTGGGCCCCATGACGTCGGCCACCTGATTGAACCTTGCCAACATCATGGTGGGCCTAATGTATGGGCAACGGCTTGAATGCAAACGCCGAGCCCAACGCTACTCAATCAAAGCGAACGGCTCAGATTTATCCTGAGTCGTTTGCGAACCTGGCCAACATCATGGATGGAAATGGCTTAGACGAAAACGCCGACCATGATATTGGCGCGGCTCAATCAGGAGAAACCTAGCCAACATCATGGGGGGCCGCCTCACATGGTCAGCCGCGGCTTAGATGCAGAAGCCGACCAAATCCCAACGTGATATTGTTGTGGCTCAATCAAAGCAGACGGCTCAGATTTCTGCTGAGACCTTTAAGTGATCGAACCTGGCCAACATCATGGTGGGCCTCACGTAGTCAGCAATCGCTTAGATGCAGACTCCACCAAAGCCCAACGCGACATCGGCGCTGCTCAATCAAATCAACGGCTCAGATTTTCCCACATTTCTGTGATTGAACCCAGCCAGCATCATTCATGGTGGGGCCCGCATGGCTTAGATAAGGCGAAAACCAGCCAAAACCCATCGAGATTTCAAATCAAATGACCGATCGGCAAGAAAATGGTTGCATCGTCGAAATCAAGAGCCGAATGAAAATGGTTGGAGTAATTGGAGAAGCGGAGATAGCGACGTTGATGGCTTTGATCCGGAGATGTGGGAAGCGCTGGGAACATATGTAGGCATGGAACGGCCGGAGATCCAGAGACAGCGCCTTATCACCGCCGTAACTTCCTTGCCATGATGCGTCGGCAGGCCTCGTTGGCATGTCATTCACGCAACATGGCTAACGTTGCGAGGGTGGTTTCCTCTTTCAGGTCTTCATTCGCGGCCCGCGCAATTTCAGAATAATAAAATTTCAGACGTACCTAAGTCAATATGAAGCTGAACTGTCCACACGACGGTTCACTGCGTTCGTTTGGATCCAAACTGTAAATAAGTCAGAACATTTATATAGGCCATTTAGCAGATTTGGGTTTTGGATATTCGTCCGTGAACATCAGTCTATATATCATCTCTGTTAGCAAAATAAAATTTTTGTCCTCTTTGATTCTTTAGGCCTATTAAATGCTCCAGTCATACATAACCTTAATCAAATCAAAGTTATTTTTTCCAAAATAATGATTTTACCTTTCCATTCATAGATTAAAAAAAAGGCGTCATATTAATCCATTTATCCAATTCTAACATCTACATGAAGTGAAGTGATTGTTGTAAATTATCATAAACAGTTGATAGTTTCAATCATTACCCTTTATCTATTTTATTGCATTGAAATATCGAAATTTCAATTCAATACCAAATCATGGTTCAAGAAATTGAATGGTGAGAGCAAACAATTCCAGCATTTTTTTTCTTTTTCAACATCATTTAATTATGAGAATATCCACGCACAATAAAAGCCCAAATTGTCCTGTTGTTTCTTCATTGGATTGCAATCCCTTGTTCTGGCCCATTGATAAATAATTGGCCAACTCAATCATAGCAGATAATTCACTTTGTATGGTTGTGATGACTCACCTCAAGATCTATTGTACCAATTGTTTTGAGAATCGGCTGTGGAGTATCTCTCTTGAAAATCTCTCAAACTTGAAAAATTATTGAATACTTACTGTTGGCTCATGCCATTGACAATTAGATTTCCTAATAACAACACCTAAATTAATATAAATTTACACATAAATTATCTTTGAAATTAAGAGTTTGCTTGGAAATAGGGAAAAGAGATGATATAAGGAAAAAGTGAGAAAAAAAGAAGAGAATGATATAACTGACCTAAGGGCAATGATTAAAAATAAAATAAATATATTTTTTAATAAAAAGATATAAAATAATTATTAAAAATATAGATAATAATAAAAATTAAATTATTAAATATTTAAGATGTTAAACTACATTAAGTGGCGTGGAAAAAAAAATACTTTTTTCATCATTGTGGTCGGCCATTTCTTAATTTTTGTGAGCGGAGGGGTAATTTCGTACTTCCACCTGGCTACGTGGCGCGGGCAATTTTTAGTACTTGGGAAATTGGCGGGGATGAAAATAAAAGCTAGAATTTCAAATTCCTTCCTCTTCCAGAGTCATCTCTTTTCGTTTTTTTGTTTTTTTTGATTGGACCATGGTTGGGAGGAACTCAGAGATGATAGCAGAGGATTCAGAGCAAATTCTCCGTCACGTCGCCACCTTCGATTCTCAGGTGATTTTGTCTCAATGAAGAAGAAAACCCAGCCTTCTTTCGTAGAGCTTCGATCTGGAAGCTTCGTTTCTTTATCGAATTCGCTCCCACTGTGATATCGACAACTCCTAAATCTTCTTTTCTTCTCTTTTGCAGATAATGGAGGATTCTTCTCAGCTGCTTTCTCTCCCTTCCCGTTAGTATTCCAACGATCCGGGCTAATCCATCTTCCTACGCACATCTTCTCATACCCTTCAAAATTCAAATGAGTTGATTTTGGGTTTTGTCGTTTTTTTCTTCTTCTTTCTATTGTATCAGAGCCTCCAGATATTAAGATTTGGTTTCCAAGCTACGAGTATGAATCCCCCGAATTGGATCTCGATGATGATCATATCTGCGAAAATTTCAGTGGTTGGAATGCAGAGGACGTTAAAAGAAATAGGAATAGGAAAGACTCAAACACTGCATCGTCATGCGCCGTGAAGAGAACCACTGGTGAATCCACGGCCTGTCAGGGGCCTGACGAGGAGCCTGTGAACAAGGTATTTTCATTTGCTATGATTATGAAAATGTGCCCCCAGTCGAAATTGATTACTCCTAACATTCCTTTTACATAGCTTTCTGTTGGAAATGCGTCGGTTTTGATTAGGAATCGGGAAATAATTCAGATATGGGATTGGCCCAAATTGGAATTTGGGCGATGCTGCTGCTTTGAATTAGTGGAATTGCATCTTTCTGCTGGACAACCCAGTTTTGTGGCTCACCAATTTTCCAGTGTTACTTTCTCGATTGACGATTTTTATGGTGTGGTTAGGAGAATTCTTATCCATACTGATCACCTGTTCCCACCATACCATCATTCGTTTTACTGCAGTGTCTCACTGATATGAGAGAGAGAGAGAGAGAGAGAGAGAGAGAGAGAGAGAGAGAGTTCTAGTGAATTCATCTCATTTTGGTTACTTTAATATAGTAGACATTGATGTTGTTCATTATAGAATTTTTTTCTTCATTAAATAGTAAGAAGAGTCATTTCGCATGACACATAATTAAAATCAATTTGAAGGTGGAAAAAGCCATTTTTAGGCTTCTACAAGAATGCTCTTTTAGTTGTGGCGATATTTTTTTTTTCGTGGGTTCATATTTCATAGTCCTAAGTCTAATGATTCATCTTTCCGTTTGGGAATTACAGGACACTCATTTACCTGCATTAAGGGAAGGCCTTCTCCGCCCTACAAAAATCCTTCTGACCAGGAAAAATGAAGATGTTCCGGGTCAAGTTTTTTCCTTGGATAAATGCAATCAAATCCCAGAGGCGGGCAATGGAAATTCAAGTGTAAAAGATGAATTTCCTCAAGAAGAAGTGGATGGAAAATCTTCCATGGATGGTGGTCACTTCGTTTCAAAAACAGCTGAAAGCTACAACGAAAATTTTGGAAATTCAGAGGAAGGTATTCTTGCAGGAAAAGATCAGAAAGAGGAACAGATGGAAGTAAAGCGTTTGCTATCCAACTCAAGTGAAGCTGAAGATAGAAGCAATGTTGAAGAGGAAGGAAATACTATCACAAATGATGGTTTCAGATCAACAAAAAGCAAGAAATCTGCCACCGAAAATCCTGGGATGATTTATGCAAGCAAGTCGATTTCAGTACAGGCTTTGACTGACAATCATAGAAAGATTAGAGAGAACTGCATGAGTGGTTCGCGCCAAAACAAACATGGGCAAAACACAGGTTTGGTTCTGCAGGAGAATAATGAAGTTTCAGTTGGAGAACGCCATGGCCAGGCAGGTAGGATGGTATTGCTAGATAGAACTAATTTCCATGCCAATGAAATGATTCCAGAAATAACAGGAAGATGGAAATGCCCCCAGAGAGGTAAGCCACACATTGGACCTCCACTGAAACAGCTTCGTCTCGGATGCTGGCTGCGTCGTGTGGATTAGTGTTTGATTTGGCTGAAAATGGCCATGTCTTGCTAGCTGAATTGGGGGATTTTCAACGTCCTTGGTCCATTTTAACTAGATAATATGATGTGAAATGTTTTCAGATTGTGGGATCAGAGATACCCATCGTTGTAACCTCAGTTGGATTTTGCGCTTCTTCGCTGCTTGCTGCAAATGAGATTTACTGAGGCTTCATCTGTAGACTGGGAATCCAAGAGAGCAATGCTTCGAATCAACAGAAGTGGAATGCTTCCAAGAAAACGGAAAATTTGAGTTATCTTGTTGGAGATATGCAAGGCCAAACACCAATAGCTCCTCTCATCTGCAGCGCAGTCGTACTGGTTTTTTGGAGCAGTAGAAATTTGTGGGCTGATGTCAAGATCACGACCACCTCATCAATAGCACGAAACAATCGAAGCCTAGATTTAGTTGCAGTGATGATACCACAAATCACCGTAAATGAATGAAGGGTAACTTGGGTTGGGTTTAAGTCCGAGCCCGACTGATCCGACCTGTTTTTTTAATTTTAAGGTTAGGATGAGAGTTTTTAGAATTTGAATTGAAAGTATTAGATTCAGTTTGGCTCAATTTAGAAATAAGATAGAATCTGGTTAAACCGACTTGAATTTCAATACAACTTTGTGAAATATCATCCACAAAATATGCATATGAATATATAAAATTGTCCCTGTTATAGTTTTATAGGTTGTTTCGTTACTGGTATTACACTTTAATTAAAATTTAATTAGAATAGCCATTTTATAAAATCTTTTATATTTTTTATTTAGTAATCTATTATCGATCAATTAGGATATAGAATTACTTCATTTTGCGATTTAATTCATTTTCTTTTGACTAATTGCAATTTTAGGGATGTATTTTATCTATTTTCAGATTATCGATATATACTTTAGTTTGTAATACGTATATTTGAACTTTATAATTCGTGAGTTCATTGAAGTTCGTTTTTTCTATTATTTCTTGTGCAATTTCTTTTTTGCATTATTGCCTATTTGTTTTTAATATTAATGCACTAAAATTTATTTTTATCAAAAAAATTTATTATAATTAATTGATACATTAAATAGGTTAAATATATAGGTATGAGAAATGTTAACCTAATTTTTAAGAAATTGTGTTATGGTTAGGTTGATTTTAACTTGATACGATTCACGGGATAAAGTTGGAATTTTTATCAATAGGGTAAACGTTCGGTCAACCTCGACCCGTTATAGCCAAAGTCAATTTGCACCCATACGGTGGAAGGTCTTTATCTTATTTATTTAATGTTTTCAGAATCTAGTTTGAAAGGTACAACGGACCTGCCTTTTGTCGATCACACACCCAAATCTCAAAGTTGCTACGGCTTTCTTGTTTGGTTAGGGTGAAATTGAAGGCCTACCCGGGTAGAAAAATCATTTGATTGGGATCAAATGAAGCCAGATGCTCAACGCTGGACGTGGGTTTGAAAAATATACTGCTATGTTTTAATTGCATTCTAGATTTGGGCTGTTTGAATGAAGGAATGAATCAGTTTGTTTACTGAAAAGGCAATTCCCCCTTTTATTTTTAATTATACTATCTTATCTGCGTAATAATTTCACAGGTAAAATAAAAAAAAATATATCAAATCATATACTTTCATTAAATTACTTATGGAGATGCCTTTCTCCAAACAGCTTTGGAATGTTCAACTGACAAAATCAAGTGCAACCGTAATTGTCGGGAGCTCCAATTAGATCGTGAGCAACGCATAAAAACAGTATCAAGATAAGCTTCATAATCCAAGGCACAAGAACATTCCCATCAGATGATCCTTTTTGCTCGACTGCTGACTTCTTTCAGCATGGAGGAGTATCATTGTACTAAAACAATCCACCTGAATAAATGGTGGAAGGAAGGTGGAAGCTACCTTCTTCTTCTCTGCTTCTCTATCTCAGTTTCCCAAAGCACCTTTATGAATATTCCATTTCCCAGCCGTCTATGGTCCTCGTAAAATCAAGTTGCCAAACCATTCTTCATTTCAGCAACAGAATCTATCATCAAACAACACCTGTGCAAAGATCTAAAAGCGAAGGTAAATTTTCTCTAAAACATCAGCAGCAGCAGTTTATATTAGCTTTGATATATGATTACCTTGGAGGGTCTGATCTCTCATGATCCTTAATTGAGTTTTTCAAGCCTTTGTAGATGTGTCTTTAACAGAATGTATTCACGGCGCATTCTCTCCAACTGAGATTCAACCAACAGCATTTCATCCTTAAGATGGCAAGCACGCCGCTCCAGCCATGCTACAGCCTCTGTTTTGTCAGGAAATAGACTGCCCATTGAATTCACTCGAGAAATCAAATGTACTTCCGGTGTTCTTGTTAGCAGAACAATGATGGTCACCTGCAATAAATGTATTTAGAGGTAAAGCTTACAGCATACTTTAGACAATAACAAGGAAAAGAGAGGAAAGAATGAACTATCATAGAGGATGAAGCTGTCAACATAATAGTTCCTACATTAATGATTACTAGCCACAAAAAAGGAAGCGACGGATTTTTTTATTTGGTCAGTGATTTATAGGTGCCAGTGTTTCTATGACATGCAAAAATAAACTAATTGTAATGCATGCTTACAGAAGAATTGGGTCAGTTAGCTTGATTTTAGAAATCACGACTTTGTGGATGCCAAAATCAACATAAGCACGAAGCAAAATGCCTTATTCTTCTAGTTTCTTTGTTTTTATTCCTTCCCTCCTTTTTATTTTTCCTTTCATGTTTTCTTCTTTTCTTTTTCTAGTTCTTTTTCTTCAGAAGAAGAAGGAACAAGATACCTTCCCCCTTCCTTTTAAAGGAGTAGAATAAAAATACTTACATTAGAAGAAAACCCCCAAAAGATTGTTGGGTAAAAACCTTCAAGTGATATTATTTTTAAACACCTTTTGTGTTTTGCACCAAAGAAAAACCTTCTGGGTAAGTTTCATGAAATAAAGCTAGTACTTCAAATCTGAGCTAAAAAAGCATGAGCATCCTATCATGATGGAAGAACTGGCAACTGCAAAAAGTATATACCTGCATCAACAAGATGAAAGAAACAAATGCAAGCACCACCAATACAGAGAAGTGGTTTTGGTTTTTCAGATACAAACAGAATGATGCCCATGATTCTCTCAGCAAGGATGACACCGATGCCACAACACACAAGCCTCCTTTAAAAGGATGTGCAGTCTCTGTAGTAAAACCTTCAGAATCATACATTGCAGATGGAGCTATTTTAAGAGCCCTGGCACTTTCTGAAGGTTCCTTGAGTTCTGGGGAATTTCCCAGTCGAACATCATTTTGCAGTGCATCAACAACATCCTTTGAAATCACATTTACTGCAGAAAAGAGCAAACAAATAAGAGAAGACAAAATCCAAAAATGTTTAAGAATCTGCTTTCACGCTTGAAGAGTGATGAGTTCAAACCTTCAGGTTTCACAATGTGCTGCTTCGTCCTCACTAATTCATGTGCCTGAATCATATTAGCGCTTCAGGTTAGCTTTAAACAAGACATGTTTTGCATGGAAGATAATATGAAGTAAAAAATGTGTGTCCAACAGGAAGAAAGAGATTACACTACTGGTCCAAATTGCATAAGCTTCACGGCACTCATCAATTGTTGATTGCTCTATTTTCCCTGTGTTTGGCACAAATACCTTATTAGATTACTTCCCACTTATTCTGAGCCTTTATTGTTTCCTCTTTAGAATTCAACATCTCTACAGAAGAAGGAAACAAAAGGGACACTTCTTAATTTCCCGGTTTCATTGATTTCATCTGCCTTAACTGCTAATAATAGCTTCTTGCTAAAGAATAGCACTAAAATATTACATATTTAGGGCTAAACAACTTTAAATGGTTTGACATTTAAGTGCATTAAAATATAATGCAAAATAATTATATGAATTCAATATGGCACTCTAGAATTTCCCCAAGTGAAATCCAACAACAGTGGAGTGGCACCATTAGGTGTCACAGACTAATCAGAGATTGATGACGCGTATTTGCTTGTGCGACCACCCCCATCAAGGGAGCGTAGAAAATACCGGCAGTGGACTGTGCCAGGGAGTCTTAGGCAAAGTTTGTGGACCTTGGGGGACTAAAACATTATCAGTTTGATGAATATGGTGCTTTGACATTGTTGCAGTTCGAGGGCAATGAAATGCCATCTGCTTATCAAGGCTATTTTTATCCTATTCTTTCCATATTAGTATCAATTAACAAGTATTAACTACAAACTTATAGAGCTCCAGATTCCATTTCCATCATAATGATATGCTAATTGCAACATGGACCATTAAGTGTGAAAGGGGGGAAAAAAGAAGCTTGTATTAGATGCCGAATATCAAAGAAGACTTGTTAGAGTCATAATTCAAAGACCTTGGGGCTTGACAGGACATCTTATCAGATCAAGTTGACTTGATAATATGAATGGCTCATAAAATTCAAAACTAGATGCAAAGCAACTTTCAATCAAAACTTGGAACTGAAACAGATGATAACATAGATTTACCTTTCCAAATGGTTCTCTTTGAAAATGCCACGTTTACATACAATTGCAGAATGCAGTGGTCATTCCTGTTGCTATCTTCCTTAACATCCCAAAGCCCCTGAGAGAGCATGCAAACATCAGGGCTTCAACAGACACTAGGAAATTATGTGAAGTTTCAGGAAGCATTGCTATGCCATACGATAATATATTAAACCAGAACAAACTGTATGATACACACAACTAATGGGCCAGATTGCAACACAATATAGCATGACATATTTAAAAAATGAAAAGAAATAATTATAAATTTTAATACATGCTTAGGAATAAACCAACTCACAATCTGACTATTTCAAATGATTTTAAAAAAATTAAAAAATCCAAGATAACTAAACTATGATATGTAATTTGAGGAGAGAGCTTCCACAACCATGATTCTGTGGCAAATATCCATCACTCACGTTCTTGAACTACTTCAGAAAACTAGTGAAGTCAATGGTCCAACCAGTGAATTCAATATCGATATTATCGACAATAATATCGTTGATAATATCGTTTTTAGGGCTGATCGATAAAAAAAAAAGCACTGAAAATCAATATTATCCTATTTTTCCCATTTTTATCGATAATATCCATGATGCTATCGATAATATCGTGATATATCAATTTATCAGTGAAAAATTGTCGATAAATCATCAATAATCAATCAGTCAGTGTCAACAAGCCTTCATTCGGACAGTGTCTCCCTCCCAGGCTTCGCTATGGAAATTTTGTTGGGCTGGAGTCATTTTTCCTAGATTCTAAAAGCCAAATCGAACATTCCATCTATGTTTTTTGGTCAAAACAACTTGATTTCGAAGATCAAAAAGGATATTTTAGGGCCGAACGTTCGAACGTTTGGAGGTATGAAATGCATGATTTTCTTAACTTTTTCTTATTTTGTTCTTTGAAACCAATTGCTAGCATGAGAATCAAAAAGCCATTTATGATTTAGGCATGAAAATCTATCCGATTTGTGAAAATAGGGGATGAACACCTGATTTGGGGAAAATCCCCAAATCGCTTGATTCATCCCAAATTAACCAATTTTTATGTATGAAAACAGATCTGTTGAAACCAGTGATTTCCAGAAAAAAAAATTGTTTTTTTAGAAAATTATGAATTTTGGGGAAAAAGCGTAAAATGTTATTTCTTTGAGAAAACAATGTTTGGATCATGATAAAAGCTCTAGACCTAGATATTTTAAGCAATAATTTCTATTGAACTTATGTAAATAGATTTTTTTTATATTTTTTAATTATATATGTTAATATTAATTATAATTTTTATTAAATAAATAAAAAATAAATTTATATATGCTGTGCTAATTGACAGGAAATATCATATCATTATAAATATAACCAGAAAAATATCTGTGATAATTTTTTATTTATCACAGATTTTTAAATAATTATTTTTGAAATAATTGTGAAAAATATAATTTTTTCCTAAAATTTGTAAATATGTTTCTTGATTAATTTTGAATATGTAAAGTCCTTTTTAGACATTGTTGGATGCATACCGTATGAAGATTTGTATATTCAAGAGTGTTCAAGTCTTACAAATTTTGTTGTGTTGTGTGGATAAGAAAGAAAAAATCAATTTGTTTTTTTTTCTTTTGGTATGTGTGTGACTTAGTATGGAAAATATAATATTTAATATAATATTTTTCTTGCTAAGATTTACTCTCCTTCTGTCAGCTTATATGCATTTCTTATATGCACATTCATTATTCATGTAACTGTAGTTTTTTAAAACCAATTTTTTGCCCAAATTGTGTGTTTATGTTTATTATAATTTATCACAAAGTTTCACTGAAAATTGCTCAAATTTTCTATATTTTTTTCTATTTTACCGATAAAGTTCCTAGAAAAAACGATAATATATCCGATAAAAATGATAATATTTTTTTTCCGGACCACCGATAAATAAGTATTTATCGATAATACAAACACTGAGTCCAACACAGGTATTCACATGGAGATGGAACAAGAGATAAATCAAGAACTTTAACTCTATCGTCACCATTTAATAATAAACATTTTGAGATAAATTAATGGGAATGCCAAAAAGTTTGGCAGTCCAGAAAATACAAACATAGAGTTGAGTCTCTTCATTCAGAAAATAAATTATGTTACTCATCGGGAAGGGAAAAAAAAACATCACAAAACAGAATTTTGTTACATTTATAATGCCTTGTAGAAACCTGCAGTCTTTTGGATTGTGACACTACACAGTGAATTGTGTATCTCCTATTTGAACTGCCTTAATTATATCAGAAAGATGCATGACTGAAACTCAATTTGTTGTCTTTAGAACATCATCAACATTAAGAGTTTTTCCCACCTATGTGGCTTCAGCTCTATGGATTCTGTTGCGCAATTCTTGTCTGCCTTAAGTTACATCCTCGTTAAGCTTGAGCATTTTCATATCTTTTGTAACCTCAACCATGTTTTTATCGATCTTCCTCTAGTTCTCTTTTATCCTTCTATTTTGATAAAGTCAATCCTTCTAAGTAATGGCATTTTGGGTCTCTATTTCTCATGACCAAACCACCTAAGTAGATTTTATTACCTATTGATTCTAATTTTGGGTTTTCTCAAATTACTTCATTTCTAGTTTTACCCTTTCTTGTTTTGCAGCTTGTTCATTTTAACATCTTCAGTTTAGCTACATTCATTTTTTTTGTATATACTGCTCCTTAATTGCCCAACATTCTACCCCACAAAGCATAGTTGGTCACTTGGTCTAATAACTGTCTTATACACTTTTCCTTTTAATCTAATTAACACTAGGACATCACATAAAATTTCAGAAACACAATGCCATTTTTTTAACCTGGCTTGAATTCTCTGTGTAATTTCTTTATCAATTTTGCCATTTTTTTTAACCTGGCTTGAATTCTCTGTGTAATTTCTTTATCGATTTCTCCACTTTCCTAAACTATTGATCCTGAATACCTAAAATGGTCATTTTGTGGTGCTTGCTGATATACAATCTTAGGTTGTTCCTCATTTATATTCCTATTATTGTTAAAATTGCATGCCATACATTCGGTTTTTGTTCGATTAATTCTAAAATCCTTAGATGCTAAAACATCTCATCATTTATTTAATTTCAGGTTTACATCTTCTCTTGTTTCATCTATCAAAACTATATCATCTAAAAATAACATACACCAAAGTATATTTTCCCATAAATGTCTAATGAAACCATTCATAACTAAGGTAAAGAGATAAGAGCTTAGAGCTGAACTTTAATGCAAACCTACCGCAGACGGAAATTCACTTGTTTCTACACTCGTGGTTCTCACAATTTTTATGGTTCTGCAATGCATATCCTTAATAATATTGATATATCTATTAGTAACATTTTTCTTTTTCAATATCTGCCATATTAATTTCCTAGGGACCTTATTGTATGCTTTTTCTATATTAATAAAAACCATATAAAGGTTCTTCTTTTTCTCTCTACATTTGTCCATTAGTGCCTAAGTAAGACAATAACTTCAGTGGTTGATCTCCTTAAAATAAAGCCATATTGATTTTTAAAAATATCTGTTTCATGTCTTAGCCTTTGCTTAATTACTCTTTTCTAAAGCTTCATGGTATGACTCATAAGTTTTATTCCACAATAATTAACAAAATTTTGAATATCTCCTTTATTTTTATAAATTAGCACTATAGTACTTCTCCTCCATTCATTTAGAACATAAAAGATTAAATATGCTTGCCCCAAAAAACTAACTGAAGATAGACCACAACCTATGGTTTTGTCAACAAGTATATACCAAAAATACCACTGACAATAAGTATTTACCATCAGCAGTAAGCCAGTAACTGGACAACCACACGAGCAATGACATGATTCAAACTGGAAGACCAAATAAGGACTTGACAGCAACCGTAACTTTTTATACATGTCAAAATATATAAAAAATCCTCATCCCTAGATAGAATACCTGTACACAGAAGTAGTCACTATATGGCACATCATTAATTTCTTGTGATGTCTCGATAAACAGATGGCTGATACAGCAGATTTTCCAAGATGTCAGAGTATAAACCATCACAGCTCCAGCAATTTCTAGAAAAGCATCAGCAGAAGACTTCTTGATATGGTAAAAAAAACCTCAAACTTACAGGGTTATCTTCTTCCAAATTACATTCATGTATTAAGTAATCACATACACAGTTAATTTCTAAGCTGCCATAAGGTAAACAGAAATGATCGTTGAGAATCAAAGTATTCAATGCAGGAACCTTATCAGATGTACTAAAGATCTTTTGAATTACTTTCTAGAGTAGACTTTACCATTGCCTTTCTTGAAATAACTTGATTCAAAATCAACATAATAGTTGAAGGGATCTCATTTATAGTTGGGACTTGGGATTGGTTTTAGGAGATCAGCATTCCACTTCCACATCACCTTGTTCTGTGTAAAGTGTTTCTTGATTTATGAATTCTTTCTCCTTCTTTGTTCTTTATCATTGCCTTTTAATGTTGGCTTCCAAATGATTTAATGGTCAGATTGTGCTAATGCTAGACATACACTAATCATGAATCATCAGCCTTCAAATCTTACAATGATGACCAGATTATAGAATCCAATTAGAATCCCATTGCAAATGTACAATGTTAGCATGAGAAGGGTTTGTCATGCTTGTTGTGGTAAGATAATGGCCGCCTGACAGCAGCAGGTTCTTTTTACAAACAAGTACACAGATAGAAAAAGCACCCTTCATGGAAGTGGAGTCAACCTGTACGTGTCAGGCTGTCATTGACTTATCATGCAGAGTGAGAAGCCCTTCCCATTCAAATCTCGTCTATTCAAACCAAATAACAGGAACAACTTGAATCTATTGTGACACTGTTACTAAACTTTTGCCCAAAAAAGCAACAGTCAGTTTTACCAGTTTTTAACATCCCAAAGTGCGCTCCTCATGAAACCTCATGAAACACAGGGTAAAAATATAGAAGTGGATTTGAAATGTAAAGATCAACTTAACTCTCATGTTTGATTGTTCCAGATACCAATTACTCATCACCAAGAGCCATCAATATTCCAGATTTGAAATGAAAGTTCACGTAGGTTTTTACAATAGAGTTGATGTGGCCAGCAACCTACCAGCTAGTTGAACTAATAGATTTGCATTACCATGTACAAATGGTGGTTGTGTCCTGACCTTGAAATAGGAAAAACTGATTCATATGGCCATATACAATTTTCCCAACTTTTGTCAAGCAATCAAGATAAATATCAAGAAAATCAAGCTAAACTATCTATTAGCCGCCATTCGATGCAGAATGTCAGCATTCTGAGAAGGCAGCATGGTTGCACAAGATGACTTATAATATGCATTTATTGCCAAAACAGAGGGAATAATATAAAATACCCATTCTTGTAGACTCGAAATTTCTGAACCTGCCGACAATCACCAAATCTTGCACCTTGAATCATTAAAATAATGATATGAGACTCAAAGAAAAATTCCAAGCACAAATGTAATACAACAAAATACGGTTGCAAAATTGTAATTCAAAGCAAATTATAAATCTAATATGATAAAAAAACGGCTGCAAAACCATACTTTTTTGAGAAAAAAAAAGGAACAAGTCTTTCTGAGAATCTGTGATTCAAGGAAATAATTAAGAGCATTTGCTATACCTAAGTACAGTTTGATGGGATGCTTGAATGACACATCACGAGTATATCCATATTGCTCGTGCTCCTTCCATGGGGTGCAAAGAAAATCTGAAAGATGTTGCACACAGTTATATACAATTTATGAAGCCATCACGGCTTGTGCGATTCTGTATGAAGGTCAACAAAAATAAACACCCAAGTTCCCATTATGGTTAAGATGTTGAATTTTCTTCTATGTGGTAGATTATCAATCACCATATCCCAGCAAAAATTAATATCTGAAGCAAATGTTTCAGAATTCAGTTATACTGGAATGAAACTTGTAGTTGTCACTTGATAAAAATCGAGGTAATAATTATGCATCATCAGCCAACTACCACAATGAAAAAGTGCAAGTAAATAAAAATAACTACCTTTGTCTCCACATCTTCCATGAAATCTTTCACAGAAATCGACAGCTTCATCTGAGAAGAAGTGATTGAAGAACTCCACCACCGGGATCTATAAACCATTAATTGATATTTGAACTAAATTAAATCAGCAACATGGATATTTAGAATTAAAAGAAATCAGCAACATGAAATGAAAGCCAGGGCACAATCGATGACAATACAAAATACAATAAGGAGACAAAGATGATACACTACCGGAAACTTCGACTCAGCAACCATTGTATAGCATTCAGGTACTGTCAAAAGACGGAAAAAATGAACATGAAGTTGACAAACAGACTCTGAAATAGAAACTCAAATGGACAGACCTAAATATAGACAAAAATATTGATAAATTACAGAGTCATGCATACAAAATGCTAGAAGACTCATGGTTGAAATGTGAAGTAGTGAGACTAACTATTTGGAGCAACAATATCCTCAACTTTCCAAGTCAAAGGCTCTCCTTGAGATGAATGCTCAGTGCTGCCTTCTTCTACTTCCTCTTCTCCATTTTTACATGACTCTGAGAGACTTATACCTAAATTATTTACAATATTGGATGAAGGCCTACTTTCTGTTGAAATGCAAGCATCATTATCCCTGATTTACAGGTGTAAAAAGGTTAATAAAGTTTGTCAGGAGAAACAGAAATGAAGCTTAAGCTTAAAACAATCGTTTAAATCATATACCTGACCACGCAACACGAGTCACAAGCAGAATGTGTCAAGCTCTTGGGTCTTTCAACTAAAACAAGACCATTTTCAGAGCCACCTGTGTCAGGTTTTGACTCCTGAAGAAAAGACGAACTGTTAAAACCAGAATATGGCAGCTAGAATCCCCTAAAACATAGAGAACAAAGAGATGCATCACAAGAGTCCTTCAATCTAGAAGAGGGAGTTTGTGGAATTCCGATAAATGAATTTCATTCACTTATATCATATATTTTGACCTGAGTTTTAGTTAGTTCTTGAGTTGTTTCTAGTTGACTCATGATGTTTTTGCTTGTGTTTGTTTGTAGGCAAGTGAGAGCAGGAAGAATGAAGAAAACAAAAAAGAATTGGTGAGGAAAAAGAGAGGATGCAATGAAGTATGAAAGAATGAGAGCAAGCAACCAAGAGGAGAACCAAAAATGCCAAACAGCATTTGAAAGCCACGGCACCCAATTTAAGTGTCGCGGCATCCAAATCAGCATACAACAATCTAAGTGCCGCAGCACTAAAATTCAATGCCATGACACTCAACATTATACATGAAGGTTTTGGCAAGACAGCAACTTAGTGCTGCGGCACTCAAACGGAAATGAGGTAAAATAGTGTGTGAGTGCTGCGATACTCAACTTAGTGCCATGGCATCTGGACGCACGACATGCCTCTGGATTTTTTGCAAATTGCTAGGAAATGATGCAAAAAGGCAAAACCCTAAGGATTGGAGTATAAAAAGGAGGAGAAATGCATCCTCAGGGTCTTTTGGCAAAGGAAGGAAGCTGAAAAGAGAAATGAGGCAACAACATACGGATTTGGATTGGGATTCTTCTTGCAAAGAAAGGGAACTGACAAGAGAGCAAGAACAACGAGTGCTACTTAGAGAAGATTCTTTTTTTTTTATCTTTTCTTGTTCTTTTTCAATCATTTTTGTTTATTGATCATGTTTAAGATAATGTGTATGATTTCCTTTGATTACATTATGAGCTAAATACTTTGTTCTAGGGGTACGATGTAGTCGGATTATAATTGTTTAGCTTCATCTTGTTTTAATGCAATTCTTTGCTTGTTAATCATCTATGTTGAGTGTTTAATCCGATTTTAATGCTTATAAAAGAATGTCAACCCTTTTGACATGATTAGTGATTTGATTTAAGGCTGAGAAACGATAATCGAATTAGACTACGATTAATCACCATAAGATTGTCATGATTATAGAGATATCTATGAGGCTCCTGTAACATTATGAGTTTCTTGATCTTAATGCATCTTGGTTAGTTTAGAATTTTCACAAGAACTTAAGAAATTTGCTAACTGGGATAGGTTGTTATGACTTGAGAAAGAATAACAATTAAACAAGAGAAATTCGTTATCAATATAGGAATAAACATTGATTGCTTAAAATAGGTGAAACTAAACAAGATTAATCCGGTGAACTCATGAACCCCTACATGTCTCAACCATTGATCTCTTCTATCTGTATAGATTCTACACTATTGCCAAAGTCCATTAGTTTAAATTTTTTTTCTTTCCATCTTGTTACCATATTTTAATTCTTCAAACTCGTGGGAACGATATCTTACTCACTCTTTATTACTTGTTGAAGATACGTGCACTTGCGTTGGAAAATCCACAACAAATTCAAAGGCCACAATGCCATTGGAAAAAGTAAAGCAGTATTTCATTCCAGAAAAAAAAAAAAGCAACAAAGTGATTTATCCCAAACCTAATTCAAACCCTCTCGTAATTTTTCTCTTTTTAATATAGTCCCACCACCTTGAAAACAAATTCCCAGCCAACGTAAGCTCCTTGCACTAAATTATTGATAACTAGGAGCAAAGTTTTTGGTGAAAGCAACAATCCGAACATGACAGAATTGAGTATCATCAAAAATCTATATCCAGATAATATGCATCACCAAGGATATGATCTTTTCAGCAGAGCAGATCATTTAAAACCCCTACTTCCTCTTCTCACTACAGCTCACAAGTGCTACTCCCCTATGATGCACCTGTCATAAATTTTTCTCCCATTATATCTCTCTTGGGTCCTGT
This sequence comes from Pouteria campechiana, assembly GCA_036873735.1. Classification (NCBI taxonomy): domain Eukaryota; kingdom Viridiplantae; phylum Streptophyta; class Magnoliopsida; order Ericales; family Sapotaceae; genus Pouteria; species Pouteria campechiana. Next base: position 43,164 of record JAYJMB010005969.1, read on the forward strand.
TGCTTAGACTGTGTTTATTCAACATCTGTCTACCCAGAGTAGCCTTTTGGGCTATCTTTTCTCCCTGTCGTTGCACAAACACAATTGTTTCTATAAAAGGTTCAATTTGGTCCAAGTGATGAATAATAGTATTAAATTGTCTTTGCACCTGCTGCCTGGTATACTATTCATGCGACAGGCACCAACAGGTAATAACTGAAAAACAGAATCCAAGTATTACTGGCAATTTGGAAATTTTGCAGAAAATATTGATACAATTTTCTTACAGAAAAATTTCGACATCTTTACATGTTTCTGTCTGCGTGGGTAATCTTGTTTCTCATGTACATGTTTCCGCAACGGATGTTTAAGAAGCAAAAACTGTTCTTGAAAGGTTGCAAGACATAATATGTGCAAGCTACCTGAATAAAGTCCATGACACATGCAAACAGTTAAATTTCCGACAAGCCCTCGATCACTCTATTCAGTTTTTTTTTTTTTGTGTGTGTGTGTGAGGGGGAGGGGGGAACAGCCATAAGATGATGACAAAAATGCCATACCTGACGATCTATTATGGCCTGAGAACAAGAATTATGCCGTGACCATCCATCTACAATGAGCCGATAAGCATCATCACGAAAGAAGAATGATGTGAAAAAGTGCTGCCATTTGAGAAAGTGAATAAAAATAAATGGCCAACTCCATAATTGGACAGCACATCATAATTTCATAACATAAACAATTCAAAAAACCATTGATCACTTGAGCTTCACACAGGATGCTGGAAAAGCAATGAGGTGATGTAGGTCCATATCATTGTAAGGGGGACCAAAAATCTTCTAAATGCAAACAGCCACATACCAGTGGGAGACACGTGAATTATTCTGTGACAGGTTCATAGATGATGATTATATCACAAATTCCAATTGGGGTGTTTTACACTTGATGAGCATGTTTTGACTTTATGGTGAGGCTTTAATTATTGGGCAGAATCCTAGCCAGTGAATGAGCCCACCCATATTATTGATTGGCTGTCATTTGGAAAGCAAAATGAGGGCTTGAGGTAGATGAAGTGCACTTAGCAATTGAGAGAACCTAGGCATTGAAATAAGATTAGGTACCACGTAGTAAAATGGTGTGGTGACTTGCAACAAATACAAAGAACTACATGGCATAGAAGTAGACTATCCTGCCTAAAGGCTCTAAAATGGTTAGGAAAGGCCCACAGAGATCTGAGAAGCCATTTTGAACTAAACCAATGGATGACTGGACGCCAACTAGTGGAGACAACTCTTTGATGATGGAAATGGAGAGAATGGCAGTGACCATTTAGCGAGTGGATTATCCATCTAATAAATGAAACGGCAAAGAGTATAGATTTATTATCCTATGAACAGGCAACATCAAAAACCAGAATTGTTACAGAAGATCTGGGCAACGAAAATGTGAAGTAATAGAAGTACCTCTTGAAGGATTGAAAACAAGCAAGTTCTACAGTGTCAAAACAAGATGTCCCTGCATGAAACAAAAAGAGGGCCATCAACACTAAATTACCTTCCGCTCCCCAGCAACAATTTCTATGGCATTATGGAAGATAGCTGCAGTCTTTGCTTTTCGCACACATGTAACTTCGTTGAAAGGTATAGTTTTCTGTAGACAAATGCAAGTAAAGCATCGCATCACAACAAAAGCTGCAGAGAAAAGGAGATGAACTTAATAAAGGTATAGTTTTCCTCCAAAGAAAGAGAATAAGATATGTTTTTCCACTAGTCACCACAAATATGAGAGCAATTGATTTTAATTTAAATGCATCTCCAGGACAAATAAACTTCCAATAAATGGTAAGCTACTTGAGCATCAAGTGGAAAAAAGATATTGCACATGCAGGAATAAAAGGAAAGAAGGCTCCAAGAAACAAATAAAATGAACAAAAACAACATGATGCTTTCTGTGCTGATGTTTTTTATGATCAACAATAGGAAAAGACAATGTAACAAATTCATCTGGCACACCTTTGTCTCGAATCCAAATATGTTGGAGTAGAAGCATATATGATGCACAAACACGTACATGTGGCCCTGCAAGATAACAGGTCAAACCAGCAGCAAAAAATCATGGCTCATGATGCTATTATGACGCCGATTTGTTCTTGAAGTTAGGAATAGGCAATTGTTACAGTGAAGAAAAAGCAAAGAAAAAGGAAATGAAGCAGAAACGAAAATAGAATGGACTCGAATTCACCCAGAACGTGCATACCTGAAGTAGAAAATTCTCTTGTAAGGCACAATTGAAGTCTTGAACAAGGACCTGACATGAGAGATTGTAGAAAAGTATTCAGAGGAGAACAAAAACGAAAACAAAAAAAAGGTAAAAATCAATTCTTATTTTCTTACAAGCATCGAGCTGAACTAACATTTTAGAACAAAATTCACCAAAACTGTCAAAACAAGACGCCGCAGGAAGAAAGAAAATACAGTTTCCACCACATTTTCCATTAATTCCAATCTTCAGCCCATAACGATTGTGAATTGAAGGAAGAGGGCTAAACTAGTCTTGATATATCATTCTGCGAGAGCAGGCGTATCTCATACGAAGAAACATTCTATTGCTGTAAAAAGGCGGAAACCACAGCATCCATCACTCTTCCCAGAAATTCCAATCTCTCAGTCTCGTATTTCAATTTTCAAACACCAGAACGATTGTGAGTCAAAGGAAGAGAACCAAACTGGTCTCGAGTTGTCATTCCACAAGGGCAATGTCTGCAGAGTCCATCTGACAGATGGAATCATCCCAATTCCAAGATTTCGGCAAAAAATATTCAACGAAGAGCGCCACTAGCGAAATCAAAGCTACGCCACGGTGAAATGGAATCGCACTTACTTCGTCTTGCGGGAGATGAAACAGCACTCGGCATTCCTCGCTTCTTAATTCCAACTGAGACTGCAATACAAAACGGATCAGAAACGAACCGCGCCGCATTGCCAGATGCATTCCACCTGAAACGTCTGCTTCCTCGACAGAGTAAGCTGCAAGTAACATAATCATACCGCAACAGAAAGAATACCTGGATTTCAGCATCTCTGCGTTGGGAAACGGACGAATCAGACTTCTCTCTGAGGTCTGATGAATCGCCAGCTCCCGCAGTAGGAACGACGGGTAAGTTTTCAGGATCGGCAATGGCGTTTGCATCGCGACTGGCAGTGCTGAGATTCGAGATTAGCGACGGAGGAGGGCAGGGCTGCATGGTGGTAGCCAGTTCGTTCTTCTCCTTGTTTTCGCCGGCGACGGCCATGCTTCGATCTTCGGGGAGAGAGAGAGAGAGAGAGAGAGAGAGAGAGAGAGAGAGAGAGAGAGAGCTAGAGCGGAGATCGGGAAAGGGTGGTGGAGAGAGGGGGATGCTGGCGTGGAGGAGAGTGCTGATTTGTATCTTTATACTTTTTTCATCGGCTGGCGTGGAGGGGGCGAGCGACGATTTTCATTTTAGATTTTTATTACACGGCTGTTTTGCCTTTTACGGCAAAAACTCCTAAGCACCATCACCGTACACATGGAAATACGGCCATCTGGGCCGTCCAAGTTTTGGCGCCTTTGTTGCTTGCACACTTGCACGTCCCGCGAACAAATTCCGCCTCCTGCGTCGGGAGGCCAATTACTCTGCCGCGCAGGTGAAAGTGAGCTGCAAGTTACACGTTTGATTCATCTCACCGTCCGAGAAATTACAAATATACTACATTCTTTTCATATTAAAAATTACCTAAATCAGGGCATAATAAATAAAAAATGCAGAAATAAAATATTTACTTTAAAAATCAAAATACTAATCAAAAAATATATATTTAAAGATTTAGATTATGCATATATCAAGATCCTTTCGGAATCAAACTTATATCCTAATAGGTAATTGTCAGACTCTAATTAATCTTCGAGATTTAAAAATCATTCGACCTAAGAATTAATTATTAGACCCAAATGTCGATTTAAAAACCAGTTTGATAGAAAAAAAAAAAAAAAACTCTAGCTAACCGGATTTTAAGAATCCTTTTAACCTATTCTTCATCTTGATCATGTCACCAAAATGCAGGCCCAGCAATAGTAATTTAGGGCCTCATTGCCATTGTAGATTTGAAATATAGAGGAGTGGCAATGTGAAAAAGGTTAAAATAAATGAGGATAATAATTGAAAATATATATAATGATGAAAACAATCAAGCCTCTCAAAATAATCCAATCAAGTCCATTTCATGTAACCAATAGAACCCCTAAGTAATTGAGTGGTTTTTACTACTTTCAAGACAAATTCTCTTCAATTTCTAATTAAATATTGGGCTTAAAATGATTTAAGTGATTAATATAAAATTTTAGAAGCTTCAAACAATGTTTTTAAAATTGGACCGGACCACCGGTGAACCACATCCGGTTCTTAGTTATTTTAGGACACTGTTTGAATGTTTAGACCGGACGATTGGATCGTGAAAATCAGTCCGGTCAAGCATTAAAAGCAAAAACAAAAACAAAACCAAGCTCTCTTTAGACTCCCTAAGTTTCTTCCAACCCTAAAATCTTTTCAATCTTGCTCCTACTCTTATCTCCCTCCCACAGCCGTAGGTCATAGCCCTTTTTTCCCATCACACTCGGTCGATCGCTGGCCTATTCGACCAACTGGTGGCAACTGCAGCACGACAACCCAATTCCCTCCTACCATTCCGCTTGTCCGGTCGTCCCCCCTTATGCCGCCCCTGCTCCATCTCCCTCCTGCGAATTGCAGCTCCTTTTTCCTATCCTCATCAGCTAGTTGCTAGCTTATTCTGACGACGGGCAACAGCTGCAGCACGACAACCCAACTCCCTCCTACCATCCCGCTCGTCCAGTCATCCCTGCCTGTCTTGCCCCTGCTTTATCTCCCTCCCGCAGGTCGCAGCTCCTCTTTCCTCTCACCGTCAGCCGGTCGCCAACCCATTCTGATGAGTGGCAACAACTGCAGCACGACAACCCAACTCTCTCCCACCATCCTGCTCATCGCTCTCTATCCCGCCCTAGCTCCATCTCCCTCTGTCGAGTCATAGTGTCATTTTCCTATCGCCGTTGACGGGTCACTAGCTTAGTTAGACAACTAGCAGCAGTTGTAGCAACCCAACTCTCAACCCAACAACCCGTATAAAAAGGTGAAGGTAACTAGCGACCTACCTGTTGTCTATTATTTTGTTTATTACAAATATATTCTCTAAAACATAAAAAAGAGAGATATTCATTTTGCTTGGGGATGCAAATACGCTGCAAAAATTAGGCCTAACTTGTTCTGGGGGTACTGATAGTAGAATGCCATAAGATTTGCATTTATAATTATGTTTATGTTAATATATTATTATTTCATTTTAAGTACACTATCAATTCAATCAAGTATAAAAGAATAAAGAAAGATTTGCATATAATTTATTTTAGGTTATTAGCTCATCATTATAGTTTGTAGAGTTATTTATTTTCAATATATATATATATATTAGGTTTATATGATATGCAGCTATTATCATAGGCTTTAAAAGTAATTTATAATTATTAAAATTATATATAATTTTATTTAAAAAATTAAAAATATAAAATAATTATTATATCATAATTATTAACGCTAACATCATGGTTAAAAATGATTTGAACCAATGGTTGAACCATTTGGACTTAAACTAGACATAAACTAGTTCATTAAATGGTTCAATTTTGACTAGTTTTACAATTTTAAAATTTTTGAGCGAAATTTTGCTAAAATTTTTTAACTAAATTTTGACAAAATTTCTTATTTTGCAACTTGGCAAAATAATTTTGCCACCGAATTGTAGGGATTTTCCCCTTTAAGCGGAAATTTTGAAATATTGGCGAGATTTCGGTGAAATCCCCAATTTCTCACCAAAATCTCGTTAGTAAGGCGAAATCTTACTGAATAGTGACAGAAAAAAAAGAGATAAAAGGGGAAAACCCTACGCCATATGAAATCACTTTGCGAAACTCATTATGCCTCTCACATAGGGATTTTGAAATACTTAATGTTGATTTTGTAAGAAAAAAATAAAATTTAGGCTTCAAAATTTACCTTTCGAATGTTGGCAGCTACCTTTCCTTCTTCCATTTCAATAATTTTCGAGATTACATAAATTTTTTGGCTTTGAAATCATAAATTAAGTTTTTGAAATCAAGATTCAAGCTCACTTACATAGATTTCGAAGCTTGAATACAACACATGGCACAGCAATTCCTCCCTTTTTGGTCGACAGTGCCTGAAGCCCTAGTTTTCCCCATCTAATTCACTCCAATCCCTTCTAAATCACTGCTGGAGTGATCGAAATGGGCAAAGGGGCTTCAAATTCTTGAATCGGGCGTAAAAAATCCACAGACAGCAGTCATTCATCATTCGTCGTTGAAGGCAAAGTCGGTTCTTTCTAGGGTTGACAATCAAGCGTGATGTGGGTGTGGGCGTGGCTTTGGGGAGGCAGCCTTGTGGGTGCATGAGTTGTTGGGATTTTTTGTGATTTTATTGTGATTAGTTTTTAACCACAAATCAAGTTAGTTTTGAATTGTTTTGGGGGGCAAATGCATTTATTATGATTTTATATAATTAATTATATTTTTTGGGATAATTATTTGGGGCAAATGCATCTATTGTGATTTAATATAATTAATTATATTTTTGGGGCAATTTTTTGGTAATTTTTTGGGGTAAATTATTTAACATAAAAAAATTAATTAATTATATTGTCCCTTGTCATATAACTATTTTTAGAGTTAGCTTTTAATATATACATTTTGTAAAATAAATAATTTATCTAGTAATTTTTAAAAATTATAATATCAAAATTAGGGTAAAATTAATAATAAAAATACATGTATAATTTTTAAATTTTCTTAATTTTTTAATCCAGTGATTTTCTAATTTTTCTATATTTTTTAAATTTTTTTATATTTTAGCAAAATTGTTCATAAAATTTTTGATAATTTGTTTAAAATTAACAAAAAAAAATTCTTTTCCACTTAGCGAAATTGCGAACACTGGTTTTGACAACATTAGCTTCAAGTTAGCCAAACTAAGAGTGCAAATTTGATCGTTCATATTGGGTTGGGGCCATCACAACTTTGATCCTATTTTTTAAAACTCCTACCAAACTCTACATATATGATGTGTTGTGTTGGCCTTGTCCCAATCCCTACATGTATAGCAGGTCGAGTTGGCCTCGTCTCAATTCTAACTTTATCTTTTAACATCTACAAAATATATCATACAAATTTATAACATTTACTCAAACACCCATCTATTCATAAAATCAATAATTAAATACCTATATATAAACTAAACAAGAAATAAACAACCATGAAATCTTGAAATTCATTCTACATTTTTCAAACTCAAATTCACCTTCACATCGTTATCACCTTCCATTATAATAAATAACACACCTTGAGGATTCCTGCACACTTCACAAAATTCCTTTAATAAAATTCTTAATTAAGAAGGAAGATAGCACGGCGGCAACGGCTGACGGGACAGGGCAAAAGCCCAGTCCTTGGTCAAATAAAACTGCCGATAGCCGCCCAACAGAAAATCTTGCTAATTGCCGCCTCTAATTCCTTAGCCAAGTGGAAATGCATTCAAATGAACGGGACATTTAATGGTGCCAGTAGTGGACAGCCTAACATGTACATTGCAACGTTTGTAAAATACACTAAAAGGTGGAGTAGTCTTGTCAAGCGTGTAAGTTCGAATGCAATCTATCATAAAAATCTACCTAAACCAATGTCCCAAGAGGAGGCTTACCTAAACCCATTTACCAGATGTTACAACTCAATTCGACCTCGTATGTTCTCCAAAGCCTGGGTCTTTTTAAATAGTAATAAAGCTTTAATAATTAATATCAGAGCAGGTTTCACATTTCATATTCAAATTTGCGAAAGAACTATTTAGAAAAGAGTTCTCTGAAGCAAAATGAAGCCGTCTTAGAGGCAGGGTTTTCCTATTTACTTCTTGCCATCCTTGTGGGCTGGGCTCGCCAACTAAGAGAGCTTGTCATCATTTGCACCCTCTGTAGCCCAGTTGTAGCGAATTTCAGAATCTTAACCAAGAATTGGGCTGTGGGCCTGCAAACTTAAAGCTTACCACTGTATTCAGTTCCCATTTATCATCACAGGCCAACTTGGCAGAGAGATTCCGTTGACCGTAGGGCTACACATTCAGTAGATCATTTCTAGTCGTGCTTAGATCATTTATCTCTAATAGTAGATATACCGATGTTTATTATATCTTATACCTTACTATAAAATAATTATAAAAAATATTTTATAATAAATAATTTTTTGCAAAATTATTATTTATAAATTTCATATTTGCTCCTAAAATTGTTATTTGAGGGGGGCAATTTTATATAAAGTTTCAACATTAATTAAAATTAAAAATATTTTTCAAAATTACGTGGGGGACAATTACCCACCTTGTGCTCTAGGCTGATCCACCCATGCTTATAAATTTAAATAAAAAAAAGATGCAATTATACTAATTAATGAGGTAAAAATAATGAAAATATTTTCAAAAATATTCAATACATTAATTACATAACAACTCTACATTTCTCTATTATTACTTATATTATCAATCATTATTTTTATTTTTATTTTTATAAAAAACACTATTTTGTTTTTGTTCATTTTCTTTCTAAGTATTACATCCTATTGCATTACATCATTATCTTACTTTTTTTTCATATTCTTTTTTCTTTCTACCTTTTTTCCCATTCACAAACCGACCTATGAAATTGGTATAATGCACATCATGATGTTAATTTAGATATTATGAAAGAAATTTAACATCACTTTTATTGAATAATAATGAAATTGGTATAATTATAATTTTTAATATATATACCTAAATATATATATATATATATATTCTGATGTGAAATGGGTTATAATTTGCAACCTCTTGAATTATTCCAACATGGCTCAATTAACTCAATTACTGCAGAAAGATAAGTCAACACTTAGTATAATTTATTTAGTGTAGATATAAAAAATTATTTCAATTGAAAATCTATATGGCCCACCGCATTTTAAAAGTATTTCAAGCAATCTTTTGAATTTATATTTATCAAGGTACACATAAGATTTCGATTAGCATAAGTTTTTATATCTTAACAAAATAAATAATACAAAATATGGTGGTTAGTTTGAATTTAACTAAAACATCATAACATGAAAAACTTAAAAGTGTTAGTTAGCATATAGAAATTAGTTAGTGTACCCAAATACACCATAAACTTACTACACGAAGGCTTTAAAGTTTAACCATATTAACGGCAACTCTTTCTCTCAACTGCAAGACTTATCTAACTAATAAAATTTCATCACATAACTAATAAAATTTCATCACAACACTTATATAGATGTACTTGAGTACATTAACTAATTACCTATGCACACATGTGCTAAATTTCTAAACATGCAAGTCCATGTACTCACCAGATGGAGGCTTTAGATTTTGTTCATGTGAACTGTAGTTCTTTCTCTCTCCTAGTTGGGTGAATTACAAGACTTGTACCACTAATAAAATTACATCTAAACACAACATGTACATGACTACATACATGCTAATTTTCAAACACGTAGATATAGCTGCAGTTACCGACCTAGGTATATATGTAAATGTTTTTTTTTTTTAAGTACACGAAAGTTTTGATACGGTGGAATAAGTTATGAAGGTGGGCCACCTCCCTCTCAGCCTTTAATGAACAAAATGCGGGAAGGAATCATGATGAATGGCTCTCTTTGGACGTCTCTTTTACTAATTCCAACAATTCAAAGCTCCAAAAGCGTTAAAAGACTCCATTTCAAAAAGACCAATTCCTTGATGGACGGTCAAATGCCACTTCAGATTGTACTTGGTCTTCTAGAGCATGAGATGGATGACTCACTCGTCTAGACAGTCGATTCCACAAAGCTCTCTCTCCTTGCTAACCCATCTTTCCAGCAACGTTTCTTCCATGGCAACTTCCCAACCTTCGGTTTTCTCGGCATCGCCTTGAATGGCTCCCAAAAGAAGCATGACAATGTCATATATTTTAGCTGGAGATTTTCTGGGGAAATTTAATCTTTTTGGGCCCACAAGATGAACGGACGGGATCACTCAAAAACCAAACCTATATACGAAATTTGAAATTGTAGAAACCGTGCATGGCGGTGTCCCACACCTGAGGATTTTGCGACACCATCACAACGTAGCGGGAAAAACCGAAAAATAACTTAGTTACTTTAGCAGTGCACTCGAAGATATGCACTCATCTTTTGGAAAAAAATTAAAAAAAATCATATTTAAATATAATATATGCTATTATTTCAATTAATATCTATTTTTAAAATTATTTATTTTGTATAATCAGCTGGATCCTTGTTAAAATCATGCCACATGACAAATCTCTCGTTGCGTAAACAGGAAGAATCATGTCCGGCAGAGTATCATAAGCCACCACGAAAGACAATAGACGGATGTGGAGCACTAGCATGAAAAAGCGGCGCGGGTGAAATCAAGCGAGAAAACTAATCATTTCAATGAAGATATAGCTGATAACAATACATAGGCAGCCAGAAGCAACAATGTCTTCTGCTTTCGTTGCCTGTGATGTGGCCACTTTTTTGATTCACCACACCAGACCCAACTTTTTCTTTTCCTTATGCATTTCTTTCATGGGGCCATCCAATCCCACTCCATGCCCCGTGATTAGGGGGTGCAACTCGTCTCTATTTTTGTTGAGATTGAGGTTGCCCGTTCCTAATCTAAATTATAAAAATTAAAATTAAATTAAATTATAAATTATTTTTGAGAATCTCAAACCCAATCTAACCAATCACATAACAATTCAAGTTAATTTAGGTTAAAAACGGATCTACAATTGTTATTCTACTTTATATAAAAATTTATAAATATTCTTGTTTGAATGCATTTATTATTTTATTCAAGTTGAAAATAAATTGAATTATATTATTTTAAATAAATTTTATAAATTTTATTTTATTTGATATATTTATTCATAAATAACCAACAATAAAGCATGAAATCGGTGTTATCAGGACTTGAATGCATCGGCCAATCGAACAAATTCCACCATGAGTTGGTCAGTTAATGATTCCAACCTAGCCTGGTTTAGTCCAATAGTATTTTTTTAATTTTAATATTATTGATATAATAAAAGAAAAAATTAAATTAATAAAATATTATATAAAAAATTATATATTTAAATTAATATTTATAATTTAAT
>JAYJMB010005971.1:0-11464 GCA_036873735.1 Pouteria campechiana
ACCTTTTTGAGCTCAACCACTCCAATTGACTCCTAAATCAAAATATGAGAATAATGAGTATATTTAGGAATCAAATAAGTGCAAAATATGAAGTATTAGGAGAATAAAATATGACATTTTGCATTCTCATCACATTGAATATGTATTACTCAGTTGCTTGAATGAATGTAAGTGTGAAAAGATATAGATTGAAATGGCTATAATTTTTGCACATGCACATGGAATCGAAGGTGGAAAGAAAAAGGGTCAAGTTAAAAATTGAAAGACGTAGTGATATCTTGATAGTTCTTAATTATGCTTATTTTATGGAGGTTTTTGATTAATGACTAAGATCAATGTTCATTGTGTCCTTTATGAGTTTGTATGTTGTTACTATGTTATAGTTATGCCTTCATGTTTTTGTATTTCTATTTTGCTCGAGGACGAGCAAATAAATAAGTTTTGGAATATTTAATGAGTGAATTTCATTCACTTGCATTATCTATATTTAAGCTTAATTATTTACAAATCCTCATTTCTTTTAGAAGAATTTCATACTTATTTGTTGGATTTTCTAGTGTCTGGAAGATAGAAAAGAAGTGAAATGGAAGAAAAAGAAGAAACTTAAAGGATGGAAAAGAAAACAGTTGCAAAAGGGCGAAAATCAAACTGAAAAGGAGAAGCCAAGCCGGCGCTAGGACTCACAACCACCACTTGCTATATAGCAAGCTTACATCAGTGGCCCAATATTTTTGCAAATGTTCTACATTGCATAGTTGGGGGGGTTTTAAGCAAGAAAGTTAGGATTTTTGAGGAGTCTTCTCAATTTCATTTGGAGAGTTCTTTTTGAGGTTTTGCAGGCCGACTTATTGAAGTTTTCTTGTGGAGAAGAAGGAGAAATTGCAAGCAAGAAAGAAGAAGGAGAGAAGATATTCTTAATTGAGATCATCCTGTCTAAGGGAGTTATTTTAGTTTTTCTTATGAACTAAATCTCTTTTTCTATGGTGAAGATATAACCTTTTTGACACTCTTTGTTATTGATTGTTGGTTATTAATGCTATATGATCTTATTTCATTCATGATATTGTGTGCAATGATTTAACTTATTTTATTACTTGATCACCAATATTATAAGTTAGATTAATTATCAAAGCATGGTTAAGGTAGACACCATATACTAAACATGAGCTCCCTTGAATAAGAAGGATAAGTGGTTAAGATAGAAACCATATGCTAAACCATATTATCTTGAATCTTATGTTCTTGAGCCTAATAAGTTTTCACCTCAACTATGCTACATCATACGTAATTTGAATAGGTGAATATACTTGATTTAAACCTACACATCTAATGGTAATAATCTTACTTTTGAAAAAATGAACCTAAGTGAGGCATTGAATCCAACATTCCATTAGCAAAGGGGCATCATCTAGTGGTGAAATCGGATCCCTAGACCTTTGCATATTACTAATCTCCTTGCATTACTTTTAGTCATTTATTTACTTGCATTCTATTAAGTTTCTAAAATTTTTAAATTATACCAAACATTATTCCATGTCTGTTTAGTTATGAATACATTCTTTTTAAGGTTAGAACAGTTCAATAACTAAAATTAATTAAGTTAGTTTGACCATTCTCTATATGATCGACCATTGTATTGCACACTATATTGCTATATGTTCGTACACTTGCGAGGAATTATAATTTGAATCATTAATTATTATTTTTCAATATGTTTATTTACTGAGTTTGCTTGGACTTATGCCTATTTATTATATATTTTTAGATGACAAGTCAAGCTTTCATAGTTGGATCACGGGAGGGTTCGGTCGGAGGGGTCCTAACGATGTTCTGGCTATGGCCGAAGCTTTACATGGGGAGAGCAATGATATCCCTTTTATGGAGGGCCTTTTGAATGATTTGAAGATAAACGGAGTAGAAGGTGAAGCCTATAGGGATGCTTTGGATTAGTGCCACCAGTAGGAGTGGAACCCTAGGTTGCTTGCAATAGCTAATGCTGCCATACTATTGATAAGTAGATTATGCGCTGGCGGTCAAGTCGCTAGGCAGGCTTACTGAACCACGATGACTATTAACGATTATAATCTTTAATTGTCCTGTACTTAGGGTTCTTATCATGGTATTTTTGAGGATCTTTCGGGTCTTAACCCTTCCAGTGAACGTGTAGCACATTATTTTAAATAAAGGGCAAGGTGTAGCCAACTAGACTTCTGAAATCCTAATCAGTTTATCGAAGAATAAAATTTGGATTTTTTATAGCATCTTCCCCACCCGATGACAAAGCTATTTAGCCCACTTTTGAAACTGTACGAGCCCCCCACTTTCAAAAGAAAATTCTCAATGGCCCGGGGCAGGGCACCTTTGGTGCTATGCCGGTCGAAAACACACCATTGATAAACCAGTTGGAAAGATTCGGCACTTAGGAGACTTGAGTTTCTATGATTGAATCATATTAAACATACTCAAGAGTTTATTTTTCCTTCATTGGAACCTATATTTATAAGTTCGGAAACCATTCTAGCCGTTGCACCTTCTTTTGGTAAGTTTTAGACCATTTGAGATTGCATGTTTAACACTTAATATAATCCGCCTTTTAAGCATGCTTAAGAGCCTCTGAAGGTCGGGTTTATGTCAGTTGTTATTGCCGCATATAACTTCAGAACTTCTGAAGTACCTCTAAAGTACCAATGGCTTTATTTTAACCTCTGAAGCTTTAGTCTCTTATCTGAAGCAACCCTGAAGAACCTCTAAAGCTTGTTTATTCTCTTCTAAAGTAACTCTAAAGTTACTCTAAAGCCTAGATTTTTTTCGTAACATACTCTAAAGCTTGAGGCTTCTTCTTAATATACTCTGAGGCTTCTTTTTTTGAAGCTTTTTCCTTCCCTTCTGAACTCAAAGTTTTCCCTCTGAAACCTCCAGATGCCATTTACAAACCTCCAAAGGTTCTGAATGTTCTTCTAAAGTTATCTGCGTCACGTCTAAAGCTTCTTCGGAATTCAAAAATCTCAACATGTTATTAGCTTAATTAAAAACATTAATGAGTTTTGTTAATCATTAAAACCAGACCACTCAACATTCTCCCATTTTTAATGACAACAAAACTTGATGACTGGCACTAATAAAAACAGTGCTAATGAAACTCCCCCTATCTATCTTATTCAATAAGCTTATGGAAGTTTGTTTCATTATAGCTCATTGTGATAAGATTGGTCCACATTCAAAAATTTTAAAAGTTTAGTTTCTCCTTCTCCCACTCTTTACATCATTTTTCCTCAAATATAGCAAGTCATAACATTCTCCCCCTATGTAATAATCAAAAAGGTCTAGGGGGTGAGGGATTAACATTAATCAAGGCTATCTTTTTTTAAGCTTATCTTGCATACCCATATGCAAGATGGTTCTCTTATGAGACATAAAGGCATAAAGGCTAAAATGAAATGTGAAATGCATAGATTTAAGATAAGGAATACAATACATATACTTACCTAACCTTCAACTCCCTCAAACAGATTGTGTTTCTGTTTTCTCCATGGTTAAGGAGCTAATCCTACTCCTATTATGACTCTAGTTGGAAAGCAGTTACACAATAACACATTTCTTCTTCTTCTATATTTTATTTTCCAATATCTTCTTCTTCCTTACATGTACAATGCTTTATAGAATTTACAATCTTCTTTTTCCTCTTCTTCAATAGATTTCTAATTTTCCTAAAAAGGGTTTTTATATTTTGTGCATCTTCTTCCTCCCCCTCACTACATGAAGAATCTGTACTTCCATTGCAATATAGTATCTTCATCTTCTTCCCTTCTCATTCTTAAATACTTTATGGATCATTAGTGACCCCATCAGTTTTGCAATGGATATCTTATTCAAATCTTTGGCCTCTTCAATTGCTATGACTTTTGGCATCCAATCCTCTAGAAGAGACCTTAAAATCTTTTTAACCTACTGGGAATAAGAGATCTCATGGCCTAAACTTATTAGGCTATTAGTGAGTCTTAAAAATCTAAAAAATTTATCAGAAATAGACTCATCACTAAACATGCAGAAACTCTCATACTCCTAGACAAGCAAACTAATCCTAACTTCTTTCACTTGGCTTGTCCCCTCATAAACTGCTTGCAAATGGTTCCAAATCTCTTTAGCAGATTCACATGAGGATATCTTCTCAGATTCAAAAGAAGACAGCACAATATAGAGCATTCTTAGCTTTGACATTTAACTGTATTGCTCTAATGTTCTAGTTAGTCCACTGACTCTCCTCTAAAGTGGAGAGAACCACTCCTTCTACTATCTTTCACAACTTATAACTATTGACAATAAAAAAAATTCATTCTCATTTTCCAAAAGCTATAATGCTCCCATCAAAATATGGAGATCTAAAGGTCGATTTACCCTCCTTGATTCCACCAAAACTGTTTGTTATACCGAATCACATTGAGATCGATATAAAACAAAGAATCTCAATTTTAGTGCCCTACTCTAATACCGATTATTAGATCTGGTATAAAGCTTTGATACTAATTGAAAGCCTCAAAATGCTATGATACGCAGGATGTATGGGAAAGCAAGAATCTAAGTGAAATGGGGAAAATAAATGGAATGTACAAGTGCAAAAAATAGAATACGGTGGAAGTACATAAGCACATAGATAATAAGAATATAAGAATTATAGTACTTCAAGCCCCCTTGGCACCTACCCTACTCTCCAAGGTTACCTTTGGTTCCACTAAACCATGTGGAATTATACCTCCCTTGATTTTCTAAGATCACTAAGAACTTATACAATCTAATTTCTCTAGAGCTTACTAGCAACTCATATAATGTTGATTTTCCTCTAAGCTCACCAACTAACTCATGCAATCTAGTTTCCAAATCTAACTAGTAACTCTACATTGTTGGTTCTCCTTATGCTCATTAACAAACTCAAACAACCTGGTTTTTAGAGCTTACCACTTACTTAACATAACAAAGATAAGTGTATAAGTAAATGCCTCTTTCTAGACTAGAATGTACATAGCTAAGCTTAAGTAAGAAAGATAAAACAATATAGCTTTATAGTGCTTTATTCTCCTCTAAGATGTAAAAGATGCAGCTTTGAAGTTCTTTGAATGTTGAAGCTTGTTGGAGCCATTGCACTTTGGAGACTTAAGTTTCTATGATTGATTCATGTTAAACATACTCAAGAGTCAATTTCTTCTTCATTAGAACCTCTATTTATAAGTTTTGAAACCATTCTAGCTGTTGCACCTTCTTTTGGTAAGTTTTAGATTGTGTGTTTAACACTTAATGCAATCTACCTTTTAAGCATGTTTCAAAGCCTCTGAAGGTTGGGTTTACGTCAGTTGTCATTGCCAGATATAACTTCAAAGCTTCTTAAGTACCTCTGAAGGTATAAAGTTACTAACCCTTACCAACGACTATATTTCCAAAACATCTAAAACCAACTTCAGATGTTCTAAAGTCCTCCTTGAACATTATTCTTCTCAACAACTATATTTTAACATCTGAAGCTTTAGTCTCTTATCTAAAGCAACTCTAAAGAACCTCTGAAGATTTTGTCTTCTCTTCTGAAGCAACTCTGAAATTACTTTGAAGCTTGGATTTTCTTTTGAATAAACTCTAAAGCTTGAGGCTTCTTTTGAACATACTCTGAAGCTTCTTCTTCTTCTTCTTCTTCTTCTTCTTCCTAAGCTTTTTCCTTCCCTTTTGAATTTAAAGTTTTCCCTCTGAAACCTCTAGACACCATTTTCAAACCTCTAAAGCTTCCTCCAAAGCTTTTGAACATTCTTCTGAAGTTATCTGCTGATAAATAAATTTTATTCACTTATATCATGTCTTTTTAAGTTAACTTTTGGTTTTGTTCTTGAGTCGTGTCTAATTGATTTATGGTATTTATGTTTGTGTTTATTTGTAGGCACATGAATGCAAAAATTTTAATGAAAACATTGGGGCATTAACAAAGAGGAAAGAGTAAATGCAATCAAGTTAAAACAAGAGAGGAAGTGGTGGATAGTCTCCAAGCGACGCAGCACCCAAACAAGAGCTACGGTACCTAGCATAATGAAGACAAGCAGTAGGCAGTGTTCAAGCGTCGTGATGCCCAAATTGAGCACTGACATTGGAAGTGGTTATGAGCGATTCCGATGAGCAACAACGAAGCGTCTAGTGCCCAAATTTATGTGGCTTGGCTATTTTTGGAAGTTGGCTTTATTTGTGCTTAAACATGATTTAATTTATACAAGGTGGTGTTCAACCCTAATGAGGGGAACATAAATAGAAGATTAAACCATCTAATGGGGACTTTTGGACGCGAAGACTTCAAGAGTAAGGGATTTTGTTGCAAGCCAGAGGAAGATCAATAGTAACACAAAGCTTATTCATTCTTCTTGTTCTTACTTAACTTTTGTGATGATGTTTGGATTACTTAGAATTATTTTATTACAATTATGAGTAGCTAAACTCCTCTTTCGAGAGGAGAGATGGATCTTATATGGATATCATGGGATGATCAATTAATTATATTATTGGTAATTCTTATTAGTTTATTTATGATGTCTTATTCTTAATGCTTTCAATTTACTGTTCATCTATTGAATGATTTTAAATTTGGGATTTGACACTCAGGAGAGGTAATCCTAAATTGAATTTGGGCATCATAACATAAAATTCTAGATGACTCGAGAGAGCTTCTAGGTTTTGTGAAACCGTTTAAAGAGAATCACAGATGTTAAACCTTTCTTAATCTTCTAATTTTTATAGGGATACCGATACTGGAATATTGGGAATAGTATTTAACTCAGCACTTGGGAAAGGGAGTTGAGTGAATTAAGATTCTTGATTTATAAACCAAGAGAATGAACAATATGTAATGCGTTGACAATACCATGATTGAAACGTAAGTGAAATCAATCCTCTAGAGTTTTCTTATCTTAATTTCTTCTCATCCTAGCTTGTTACTTTTATTTCTTATTCAAATTCTTAGTTCTTGATTTTCTAGATAAAATTAGGATTAATTTTTGCAATAGCTAGTGATTAATTGGAATTTGCAGTCCCTCTGGAGACAACAACCTTCTTACTACTATATTATAAAACTTGGCATCATATGTTGGAATTATTGTATGGTTTTGATGACAACAAAACTTATCTTAAGACTTAATTTATGCTAATGATGCTTCTAATATAGAAAGCTTGAAATATAGAAAGATATGTTTGAAATATATGTGCTCTATTAGAATATCATTTATGAAAGCATATACATCTTGATATAAGTCTAGAAAAAAAATTATATTTATCCATATTGTTTTCAACATTGTTTATCATGACTTGGATCATATGTTAAAAGTGCTTTAAAGAGATATCTTCTTGAATAAAAAAAATAAATGCTTAAATGAGCTTATAGATACAAAATCATGATTTATAGTACATATCCATGCTTTATAACTTATGCAAATTTTATATGGATTATTATATTGTGATTTACAATGAAAAATATAATAAAAAAATGCCAAGCTAACAATATGACAAAAAGTACAGAAATTTCTAAGTGCATGTGCTCTGTAATAGCAATTTTGCTATAGTAAAATACTATATTACTACTACAGTGGTAGAGGAAGTGGGATTGCTACAATGATAGATGAAGTGGAATTGCTATAGTAGAAGATGGAGTAGATTGTCTAAAGTGGAAGACGAAGTAAAAGACATAGTAAAGCTTCAGACGAATTAGCAGATGAAGTAACAGATGAAGTAGAAGACAAAGTTAGAATTAGCAGACGAAGTAACAAATGAATTACTACATTAATTTGCTATAGTAATCTACAAATAAAGCTTCATCCAATTAGCAGATGAAGTATTATAATAGTCTACTACAAATGATGCTATAGTAACTCTGTTACTATACCAACGGACAAACTTTTTTAAGCAGGCATATTTGTCTACTACTTACTTTAGACAAAGCGGTGCTATAATGATTTGCTACAGTAACATGCTATAGTAACTTGCTACAGTGAAAATTTGCTATTTTCAAATATCAAAAAATTAACACTCTGTAACAATTGAATTTTGTGACAATATTCTTCCAAGCAGTCCATAACCTTTCTGGATTGTAAAAATAGACAATTCATTGAAGGAGAAAAAAATACTTGAAGGTTCTAAGTGCTAAACAAGAATCAAACATTAAGAACCTATTTAAATTTTCAAGTGTAGGACTGCAGATATTTGCTCTAACCACTACCACATTTCAAAAAGTTTAAGTTACAGAATTTTCAAAATATGCTCAAAGATGTCAATCTGAATACTTTATTTGAAATGTCATCCTATTCGAAGAGACAATGAAATGACAGCAGATGGAAAAAGAAGCTCAGAGTGCAAAACACATGTGTCTAAAAATGAAGAAGCCTAAATTTGTCTTAAATCAACTATGGACAAAGTAGGAGACAAAGCAAGTCTGGTCAACTAGAAAGAGACTTTTTTTTATATTAACTTCAAATAAATGCAATAAAGCATCAGTCAAAGTGGAGTAGCTGAATCTATCAGAATTTATTGTCTTCTTTCCAAAATTGTGAAACAAGTTAGAGCTGCAGCATCTCTTCATTTGTCAGTTGCCTGAACCAGGTATTCACCTTCTTCTATGTTAAGGTCGACGCTACAAAACAACTCTAAGCATATGAGAATTAATTAGAAGATAGTGTTTTCAAATGGGAGATTATCATAACAGTCTTATACATTTATTTTCTGCTCACCTACCTTCGTCTCTGCATTCAATGAAGATCAATTTTCTCTAATAGTTAGAATTTATGAAGAAGCTATTTAAGGAGATAAGGTGGAATGATACAAGGTGGTGAAGGAATTCATTTCAAATAAGCTTAACCTTATGCAAATCCTTCCACCCATCGCCAAAAGCTTAAACTGTCATCTATCTTTCATGAGCTTAAACTGCACATCCTTATAATTATTAGTTTACATTTTGGAAATATCTTTCTATGTTATTAGAGCTATAAAAGAGATCACATCTTCCCCTGTGCTTGAGTGAAACACTATATAAAAGTGTACAAGTTTTCTTGTAAAATTGAAACTAGAGAGTTATTGGTGATCTCTAAAAAACTAACAAATTTGCTAGTGATCTTCGAAACCAATGAGTTTTCTGGTGAGCTTGTGAAACCAGAAGAGTGCTAGGAGCACTATGTTCATGCCCCTTAGAGCTAGAATCCAAAAGAGTATTAGAAATACTATTTATTCCCCCTAGAATTGGAATATAAAAGAGTACTGGGAGCACTATTGTATTTCCATTATATGAGATATAGTAAAACCCAAGGCACAATGACTGTGTGCTCTTGGAAGAGTGGATGTATGGATGAGGTTCCTAAACTACTATAAAAATTATGTTGTTTGTGTGTGTATTTGTTTACTTGCTTTATCCTTCATTTACTTTACAGTTTTATCATTCACCTTATATCACACCACATATATGCACGAAAGGAGGGAAATGGTCTAAGAGCGTAAAATAATAAATTTTTATATATCTAATTCACCTCTCCCCTCTTGGGTATAACCATCCTACGGGAACCAATACCGTACACTTGAGATTAATTTGCAGTGAACAAGTTTTTTTATTTCACTTTTGAGTTGAGCCATTTTAGAGGGTGGAAAGAATTTTACTAAGAACTTTTTCACCATTTCATCATAATGATGCTTACCGACTATAGACTTTGTAACCAATCTCTTGCTTTGTCCTTCAAAGAGAAAGGGAACAATCTCAGTCTAATGGTGTCATTTGAAACACCATTCATCTTTATAGTATCACTTATCTCCCTGAACATTGCCAAGTGAACATTTGGATCTTCCCTTGGAGAACATTCAAACTAATTTTGTTGCACCATATTGATCAAAGTCGGTTTGAGCTTGAAGTTATTGGCATTGATTGTTGGATGAGTGATGCCAGAATAATTGTCATTGACCACCGGCTTGAAGTAATTCTTGATTGCCCTCTGCTATTATTGATTGACCATTATGCTTGATTCGGCTCACCTTACTTTCTTGATTTCTCAAAGTGTTCTTTCAATCTCTAAATCAAAAGGAGTCAAACCAAGCACTCTCGGATTTTGCATGCACTGTTAAGAAAGCAAAAAGAAATATAACCAAATAAGAGTGAGAAAATAAATAAAATTAAAATTCAAATTAAAACTAGAATTATCTTGTGACAATATTAGTGAGAAATCAAAATAAAAATAGTTCCCAGCAATGGCGCCAAAAACTTATTCACTGCAAATTAATCGCAAGTGTATGGTACCAAGTTTTATAATATAGTAGTAAGAAGGTCATCGTCTTCACAAGGACTACTAATTCCAACTAATTACTAGCTATTGCAGAAAGTAATCCTAATTTTATCTAGAAAATTAAGAACTAAGAATTTGAACAAGAAACAAAAGTAACAAGCTTGGATGGAAAGAAATCAAGATAAGGAAACTCTGGAGGATTGATTTCACTTATGTTTCAATCATGGTATTATCAATGCATTACATGTTGTTCATTCTCTTGTTTTATACATTAAGAATCTTAATTCACTCAACTCCCTCTCCCGAGTGCCATGTCAAGTACTATTTTCAATATCCCAATCTCGATATCCCTATAAAAATCAAAAGATTAAGAATGCTTTAAGATTTGTGATTCTCTTTAAATGATTTCACAAAACTTAGAAGCTTTCTTGAGTCATTTAGAGTTTCACGTTATTATGCCTAGATCCAATTCAAGATTACCTCTCTCGAGTGTCAAATCCCAAATTTAAAATCATTTAATAAATGGGTAGTAAATTCAAAGCATTATGAATAAGACATCATAAATAAAAGAATAAGAATTCTTAATAATATAATTAATTGATCATCCCATGATATCCACATAAGATCCATCTCTCCTCTAAAAAGAGGAGTTTAGCTAATCATACTTGTAATAAAAATAATTCTAAGTAATCTAAACATCATCACAAAAGTTAAGGAAGAACAAGAAGAATGAATAAGCTATGTGTTGCTATTGATCTTCATCTCGCTTACAATGAAATCCCTTGCCCTTGAAGTCTTCATGTCCAAAAGTCCCCAATAGATGGTTTAATCTTTTATTTATGTTCTCCTCATTAGGGTTGAACATTTCTTTGTGTAAATTAAATCATGTTTACACACAAATAAAGCCAATTTCAAAACATAGCCCAGTCACATAAAGTCAGGCGCCATGGTGCTCAGTTGCTGCCTACTGAAATTGCTCATAACTACTTTAGGCATTGCAGAGCTCAATTTTGGTGCCATGGTGCTCTAACACTACCTGTTGCTTTTCTTCATCATGCTGGGTGTCTCTTCACTTGGAGACTGTCCACCACTTCCTCTCTTGTTTTAACTTCATTGCTGGTGGTGCTGTCGTGGGCACCCAAATTTAGAACCTTGCTCCAATCTAATTTTCTGTAGTAGTGTGAGTAAGG
>JAYJMB010005972.1:0-11463 GCA_036873735.1 Pouteria campechiana
GATTGGCTTTACTATCTACCTTCTAGGAGCATCACAACATGGAATGAGATGAAGAGGTTATTTTTGGAGAAATATTTTTCACCTTTAAGGGCGGCCAACATTAGGAAGGAAATTTGTGATGTGAGACAGCATAATGGAGAATCCTTATATAAATATTGGGAGTGTTTCAAGAAATAATGTGCATGTTGCCCCCATATCAAATCAGTGAGTAGCTACTCATTCAGTATTTCTTTGAGGGTCTTCTACCCACTGAAAGGAGCATGATTGATGTCGCTAGCGGAGGAGCTTTAGTGGATAAAACTCCTAAAGCTGTAAGGAATTTGATTACAAACATGGCAACCAACTCACAACAATTATGCAATAGGCTTGACTCTCTATCCAAGCTTGTTAATGAGGTAAGTGTTTCTTTCCTTGAAATATAAATTGCAGGTATAACTTCTCTTGTTCGTTAATTAGTTGTAGGAAATATGCAGATAGCAAAGGCTTATGGAATTTGTTCAATAGTAGGACATCCAACTGATGCATGTCCAACTCTTCAAGAAGAACCTATTGAGCAAGTGAATGTAATAGATGGTTTTTCTAGATAATCACAGAGAAAGTATAATCCTTATTCTAACTCATACAACCCAAGATGGAGGGATCACCCCAATTTTAGCTATGGAAATCCACAAGCAAATTTGCCTACAACTCAAAATCATCCAAATTTCCAGCTGTATAAACAACCATACCCACCTAGACAACAATAGGGATAAACTTCTAACTCTGGTATATCTTTAGAAGATATTGTTAAGTCTCTTGCCTCTAGCACTTTGCAATTTCAACAAGATTTGCAATTTCAATAGGAAATAAAGGCTAGTATTCAGAGTTTGGAGAACCAGAGATGGCAACAACAATCAATTGGCTAGAGACACAAAGTTTAGGGAAATTACCTTCTCAAACAATGGTGAACCCAAGAGAATGTGAGTGCAATAATTTTGAAAAGCAGTAAAGAGGTTGAAATTCCAGAAAAGATGATTCCTACACCAATGGAGAAAGCAAAGGAGAAAAATGTTGTTACAAACCAGAACCTTCCTAAGGACAATGAAGTAGCCAAACATAAGTTTCCACCTCTCTCTGAATATAAACCAGTACCACCTCTTCCTGAGGCTTTAGCAGAATCTCAAAAAATTGAGTGATATGAAGATCTATTTAAGACTTTTCATAAATGCGAGGTACACTTTCCACTTTTAATGTCATTAAACAAGTATCTCGTTACGCTAAATTTCTGAAAAAATTATGTACAATAAAGAGGAAATAGAAACTTAAAGGGTATGAGAAGGTGAGAGTAGAGGAAAATGTTTCTGCAATCATTTAAAGAAAACTTCCTACATAGTGCAAAGATCAAGGTATGTTCACTATCCCTTGCATGATAGGTAATACTAAACTTAAGAAGGCCATGTTAGATTTAGGAGCTTCCATTAATGTCATGCCATATTCCTTATATGCTTCTTTGAAACTTGGACCTTTGAATAATACTAGTGTTGTGATTCAATTGGCTGATAGATCCAATGCATATCCCAAAAGTGTAGTTGAGGATATTCTTATGTAAGTTAATGATTTAGTCTTTCGTACTGATTTTTATGTGCTATATATGGAGAATGGTAATCACACTACCCCCATTCTATTAGGAAGACCCTTCCTAAAGCCATCCAAGACTAAGACAGATGTTCGCAATGGCACACTCACCATGGAATTTGATGGTGAAATTGTTAAGTTCAACATTTATGATGCCACGAAGTATCCTAATGATAATAACTCTACTTACTCTGTTATGTGATTGATTCTTGTGCATAGAAAGTTTTTGAAATTGATGGAAAAAATGAATTGGAAGTTGCTATTAATGAGAATCTTGAGAAGGAGAATGAGGGTTTATAATGGATTGAGGAACTGCAAGAAACTATTATAGCATTGGATGACTTTCTAAAGTCACTACAACCGGGTCATGTTCCTCGTGTTGAATTACTAATTTCTAACAAGAGAATTTTACCCTCTGTTTTGCAGGAAACTTTTACAGCATTGGATGACTTTCCAAAGTCACCAAAACCAAGTAATGTTCCTCATGTTGAATTACCAATTTTTAATAAGAGAATTTTACCCTCTGTTTTGCAGGCTCCTATTCTAGATTTGAAGCCTCTTCCCAGTCATCTCAAGTTTGTGTTCCTTGGAGAGGGAGAGATATTACTAGTGATCATCTCAAGCAAACATAGTACAACACAAGAAAAGAAGCTTGTGCAAGTCCTTAAAGAGCATAAGATAGCTATTGATTGGAAAATTGTAGATATCAAGGGAATCAGCCCATCTACATGCATGCATCGAATTCAATTCAAAGAGGGAGCGAAACCTTCTTGTCAACCACAAAGGAGATTGAACCCACCAATAATGGATGTAGTAAAAAAGGAAATCGTCAAACTTCTTGAAGTTGGAGTGATTTATCCTTTTTTTTATAATAGTTAGGTTAGTCCAGTTCAAGTGGTTCCTAAAAAGACTAGAATGACTATGGTGAAAAATCAGAATGATGAATTGGTTCCCACTTGTGTTTTAAATGGGTGGCAAGTTTTATAAATTATAGAAAATTAAATGTTGTAACTCATAAGGATCACTTTCCTTTGCCTTTTATTAATTAAATGCTTGAGAGCTTAGCAAGCCATTCTTGCTATTGTCTCCTTGATGGTTATTCAGTTATTTCCAGATTGCAAATGCACTAGAAGATCAAGAGAAAATGACTTTCACATGCCCATATGGAACTATTGCATATCGTCAGATGCACTTTGGCCTTTGCAATGCCCCAGCCACTTTACAAAGGTGTATGGTTAGCATTTTTTCAGATTATATTGAGCATATAATAGAAGTCTTTAGGGATGATTCTGCAATTCATGGAGACTCCTTTGATAATTGCTTGCATAACCTCACACTTGTTCTTCAAAAATGCATAGAAACTAACCTTGTGTTAAATTCTGAAAAATGTCACTTCATGGTTGAACACGGTACAGTTTTGATTCATGTTATTTCATCTAGTGGAATTGAGGTAGAAAAAGCTAAAGTTAATATCATTCAGTCTTTATTATATCCCACTAGTGTGTGGGAAGTTCATTCTTTTCTTAGATATGCAAGTTTCTATCAAAGATTCGTCAAGGACTTCTCCAAAATAGCATTGCCCTCTATGCAAGTTACTGCAAAAGGATGTGGTGTTTGAGTTCAATGAAGGGTGCAAAAAGGGATTTGATGAGCTGAAGGAACTACTGACTTCAACCCCAGTTATCCAACCTCCTAATTGGAATGTTCCTTTTGAGATAACATGTGATGCAAATGATTATGCAATGGGTGCTATTTTGGCTCAGAGAATTGGGAAATCATCTCATTCCATCTATTATGCTTCAAGGACATTGAATGATGCTTAAAGAAATTATTCCACTCTGAGAAAGAAATTTTAATTATTGTCTTTGCTTTGGAAAAATTTATATCTTATCGACTTGGTACTAAACTCATTGTTTATTCTGATCATGCAGCTCTTCATTATTTAATGATGAAGAAGGAAGCTAAGCTAAGCTTGATAAGATGGATACTTCTCTTGAGTGAATTTGACTTGGAGATCAAGGACAAAAGAAGGACAAAAAAATTGGGTTGCAGATCATTTGAGTTGGTTAGTCCATGTGGAGGATGAACTTCATGTGCAGGAAATGTTTCCTAATGAGCAATTATTCTCTCCGAGTGAGAAATTGCATTGGTATGCGAATATGGTAAACTATTTAGTGACTAATATATTACATCCTCGTTTGTCTAACGCTTAGAGAAATAAGTTCAAAAGTGATGCAAAATATTATATGTGGGATCACCCATAGTTGTGGAAGCATTGTGTAGATCAACTAATAAGAAGGTGTATTCCCAAAGGTGAATTTCTTTCTATACTCACCTTTTGTCATTCTTATGCATGTGGAGCCAAGAGAACAACAAGAAAAGTGTTAGAGTGCAGTTTTTATTGGCCATCTTTGTTTCGAGATTCATACTCTTTCTGCAAGTTGTGTGATCGTTGTCAAAGGACAGGTAATATTTCCCAAAGGAATGAGATGTCACAAACCCTTATACTAGTCTATGAAATTTTTGACATTTGGGGCATTGATTTCATAGGACAGTTACCTATTTCTTTTAGTTACCTATTGATTATGTTTCGAAATGGGTGACCCAGACTAATGACTTTAAGGATATTGTGAACTTTATTAGGGTTAACATATTCTCTAGTTTTGGAATTCCAAGAGCTTTGATAAGTGATTGAGGTACTCACTTTTGTAATCGAAAAGTTGAAGCTTTACTGAGAAAATATCATGTGATAGATAAGGTGTCAACTGCCTATCATCCACAAACCAGTAGAAAAGCAGAAGTATCAAATCGAGAGATTAAGTCCATTCTTGAAAAGACAGTTAATCCCAATAGAAAAGATTGGAGTTCCTGGATTATGCCTTGTGGACATACAGGACTGCATACATGACACCCATTGGTATGTCACCTTATCGGTTAGTGTTTGGGAAATCATGTCACCTTCCTATTGAGTTAAAACACAAGGCTTATTGGGCTATCAAGAGTTTTTACATGAGCATGGATGAAAGGGGAGAGCATAGGAAGTTGCAACTACAAGAGTTAGAGGAGATTCGCAATGATGCTTACGAGAATGCAAGGATTTGCAAGAAAAAGATGAAGGCTTTTCATGACAAAATAGTCTCTAGGAATGAGTTTAAAGCTGGTCAGAAAGTTCTACTATACCATTCAAGACTTCATCTGTTTCCAAGTGAGTTACGTTCTCGCAAGAATGGACCTTTTATGGTCACTAATGTTTTTCCTCATGGTGCAGTTGAAATTCAAAGTTTGGCAACCTCCAAAATTTTCACAGTGAATGGGCATATACTTAAGCCTTTCTATTAAGGACTACAAGCTGAAAATGTTGAAGAATTGGATCTTGAACAACCAGTTTATATTGACTGAATGAGGAAGCATTGAGTCAAGCCAACGACTATAAACAAAAGCGTTACTTGTAAGGCAACTGAAGGGGAGTTTGTGTTTCTTTTTCTTATTTTTGCATCTTCTTTGCATTTGACCTTATATTGGGGACTATTTGGATTAATGTATGATTTTGATGACAACAAACTTATCTTAAAACTTGATTGATGCTAATGATGCTTCTAGTATAGAAAGCTTCAAATGTAGAAAGATATGCTTGAAATATGCATGCCTTATTGGAATATCATTTATGAACGCATATACATCTTGATATAAGTCTAGAAAGGAAATCATATTGATCTATATTGCTTTCAACCTTGTCTATCATACCTTAGGTCATATGTTAAAAATACACTAAAGAGATATCTTCTTGAATGAAAAAGAATAAGAGCTTAAATAAATTTATAAATATTAAATCATTTAAAGTATATATCCATGCTTTACAACTTATGCAAATTTCATATGATAATTATATTATGATAAAAAATAGAATATGTGATTGACACATGGTCTACAACTTGAAAAATCATATAGGGATAAACATATTTTGATAAGTGTGCTTTCATAGAAGATATTCTTTACATGAAAAAAAAATTATGCTTAAATGATTTATCCATACTCTAACTTAAGTATAGTATATGTGGATAAATATATTTTGATTTATAATGAAAAATGTCAAGTTAATAATATGGCAAAAGTGCAAAAATTTTTAAGTGTAGGTTCGCTGCTATAGTACTTGCTATAGTAAAATGCTATAGTGCTGTTACAGTGACAGATGAAGTTAAAGCATCAAACGAAGTAGAAGCATCAGACGAAGCAGCAGGCAAATTGCTACAGTAACATGCTACAATAACTGGCAGATGAAGTAGAAGCATCAGACAAAGTAGGAGCATCTAATGAAGCAGCAGACAAATTACTATAGTAACCGACAGACGAAGTAGGAGCATCAGACGAAGTAGCAGGCAAATTGCTACAATAATTTTCTATAGTAACTTGCTATAATAACCAACAGATGAAGCAAAAGCATCAGACGAAGTAGAAGCAACAGACGAAGTGCTACATTAATCTGTTACAGTAACTCTACTATAGTGCAACAGACAAAGCTTCATCAGCAGACAAAAGCCCAACAAAGAGGCATAGTGCTATAGTGATCTGCTATAGTAATGGTGCTATAATAATGACTCTACATAAAAAATTATTATTTTCAAATGTGTTAGAGATTTAATGCTCTGAATAAAGCTTTCCATGTTAGTGCAATCGTCTCATTTTTTGCCAAGAATAAGGTTACAGACTTTCCGACAGATTAAGAGCCAATTAGAAGAGAATGCATTCCAACAAGAGAAAACCTCAAACATTTTTCTACATTAATGTTGCTCATCTATCTCTATTCTATGCATTCAATGGAACCCATCTTCTCCAATAGTTAGATTTTTGAGAAGACCAATTTAAGGAGATATGTTAGGAAATTTCAAAAGCAGGAAGGAGTTGAAGAAGAAAAAGGAATTGAGCCTACCACCTTCCACAAATCTTTGCATCCCTAGGTCAAGAGCTTTAACCTTCAAATATCATTCAAGAAGCTTCATTTTGTTTATCCATTCAAGGCCTACTTCTTCCATATATCCAAGGGAGATCTTGTGTGCTACAAAGAGTTACTCAAAGATCAAGTCCTCCCAAAGATCATTAAGGAGCTTGAGGGTTCTAAGTGACAAAGGCGAATCTATCAATAAGAAACCCAATCAAGTCCTTCGAGTGTTTTCACTCCAAGAGCCGTTAAGATCAAAGAGCTTCAATGCCACATCAATGCTACATCAAGGGAGTCCAAAATCACTGTAATGTGCTTAATGTATTATCATTTTATTTATGCTTTAATAGTGTTTACTCATCAGCTTAGATAGAGGCATTTTCATGTACACAAAATACTTGCAAAGATAGAGTTTCTGATTAGCTCATGAACCTCGAGTTATGGCCCCCTAGAGCTAGAATCTAGAAGAGTGTTAGGGACACTAGTTTATGCCCCCTAGAGCTAGAATCCAAAAGAGTATCGAGGACACTTGTTTTCACCCCCTAGAGCTGGAATTTAGAAGAGTGTCAGGGACACTATTGAATTTTCATTATAAGGGGTATAGTGGAACCCAAGGCATAATGAGTTTGTGCTCTTGGAAGAGTGGATGTAGGGATGGGGTTCCCGAACTACTATAAAAATTATGTTGTTTGTGTGTACTTGTTTACTTGCTTTATCCTTCATGCACTTTATGGTTTTATCATTCACTTTACATCACACCACACACAAGCAAAAAAAGAGAAAAATGGTCTAACAGGGTTTAAGCAATGAATTTTTATATATCTAATTTATCCCTCCCCTCTTGGGTTAAGTTATTCTTTCGGAATCAAGAAGTGGTATTAGAGCAGGCTACATAACTAATTGTAGAGATCTGCATGGCTAACCAAATATTATCATCCTATATGTTCTGCGAAGGATACTCTACCTTCAAACTTTCTATTATGATAAATCCGATTACACACCATGGAAGAGGAGATTGAAAATACATATTATGGCCAATAACCTTCAACTAGAGAAAATCATTTATATTGGCATAAGAGAGGATGAAATGAGAATAGAACTAAAAGTGTTAAAAAAAATCAAAATATGCTCTCTATCCCACCATTTGTAATGATGTCTTGGCTTATAGATTAATATGAGAAATCTTTAAACAAGCCAAAGATAAATTATTAAGGGACAAAAATACATTGCCCTCATGTGTTATTATTAAGACTAACTTGAGTGCAGGAAATCTAAGAAAGGAGAAAATATGCTCCTGAAAAAAGAAGAAAGTGAAAAGAGACTTGGTCTGAAGAAACAAATTGAAAACCCGATGAAATACCAAGTTCCTTCAAAATAAAAAGGAAAGGTAAGTGCAGGTATGACACTTAAACTCAAACACCATTATTAAATGTGTCATTATCTAAATTTTTGAAATAATTACTTACACATTTCTTTCCGTCTATTCTTTTGTTAATAAGTATTCATGCTCAATCTTTCAATTAATTATTTATGTCTACTTACAAGTTTGTAGAAATAAATTTACTTCCAAAATATTTACATTCTTATTTTTTATTACTTATATCTGATTAGTTATCTGCTTACCTTCATTAGTAGGAATCAAAGTTTATTCTCTGAATTTTTATATTTCATTTATACAATGTTGAGAAATAGAGTTTATAGTTAGAATCTTGTCTGAATACCTTCATTTATATATTAATTTTTGAAACTATACTTGCATATTTCCTCTTATTAATCCTTATACTTCATTTGACATCAATAAAAATTTAAAGCTACACTTAAAATTTAATTGATTAGCTAACTATACATGTTTAAAAATAAATATTCATTTACAATGTAGTTCATACATACTCTATTCATTCATGAATATACATAGGAGAATATAGAATTTACACTAGGATTAATAAAACCTTGAAAAACATAAAGTAAAACTCTTAAAATAATCAAGAAGTAAGAAAAATGTGAGTATTTAGAAAATAAATAGTCTGAAACACAAATTGAAATAAAATTTAGAGACACCTAGGAAAAGGAAAACATTTATATAAGAAGCAGACAGATTAAGTAATAAATGATCCATTCAAAATGATGAAGTGCATTCTATTTTATTGAGCAGTCTAGATTCTTAATTGCATGCTTTTTCATGATAAAAAGGAATTATACTATTTAAGTTGCTATACAAAGCTCACATCTATTTGATTTTGCTAATAAAAGAAAAAGTGCAAGAATCTCTCAAGTGTATGTAGGAAAAGCTTGAAATGGGCAAGAGGAGAATGATGAAAAATCAATGTCATCTTCTCAATCCACACTTTCAAGCTGAAGAAAGAAAAAAGAAGCAACGTAGTCAATGACTGTCTATCAAACTAAAGTTTGTCTCAGACAAATGTAGAGCAATATGCATATAACAGACTTTGTCTATCATAAGTAAGCTACAGACGAATAACCCACTTTGTCTGGGGACATGAAAAGATGATTCGTCTATGCCTCCATGAGTCATCTGCACCTCAAGGATTCATCTGTTACTTATCACATATGAATTAAGAGACAAATAGCATGAAGAGATGATTCATCTGCACTAACTGGATTCATCTAATATTCATCTTAGATGAATTAAAAGATGAAATGTATGGAGAGAAGAATGAATAGGTGGACAGATACTCTATCTAAAGGAAAATGATTCCAAACAACAAGTGTTGAAATGAGGAATCAAGCATGACAACTTCAATTATGAGCTCAACTACAAAATCTACAAGGAAGTGATAAAAGAGATAAGTTGTCCAACTTATTACATTTATTTAATGAATGGAATATATGCTTTCCTAGTTTATACATTTTACATGTCTTTGAATATGACCGCCTAAAAATTGAATGGATATGAATTCATTATTTCTGAATTAAATCATTATAAAAATTTAAGATTATATGCAAAATAACTAATTCATAATATAATTATAGTCCCAAGGTCATTCCTTCTATAAACATCATTAAGGCTTGAATTCCCAAGATTGAAACAATTAACAAAATAACTTAAACTTTTGTGAATGCTTAAAAGTTATGCACATGTCATAAATCACTGCATTTAATTCATTATTCCTACTATTAATAACAATAATATTTGTAAAAAGTTTTGAGCATATAAAACTTGCAATCATGTGATGAGGAAATTTAAATAATACATGATATTTTGTTTCATCCCAAGCAGTTTTCTGCAATTCTCACATCATCTGGAAAAGCCTTTAGTATTTTGATCATAACTTTCTTAAACAAACTTGGAATGGTAGGTTTCTTAATTCCATGGATAGATACTTTTAAGGGCTAGATCTTTCATGTTAATAATTTTTTTGAATCGGCCTCTATCATAAGTGTGGGCCCTCAAAGTCACATCTTGCTATGGATGAATTGTCAGACAAAGTGTAGCTCTAAAGATAGTTGCATTATTTTAAATATAACTTTCTCATATAAAATCAGAATTAGGTGATTCTCAATGGATTAGAAATTTAATAACAAAGGCTACAACTTTTTTGTTTAGCATAATTTCCAAATCTAAACCTGGAAGTACCAAAATTTGCCTAAATATGCCACTTTGCATTGATGAAATTCTTTGGAGATCAAATCCTATGTTGAATACTGAAATATGATTCTTGGATGATTTGTTCAACTAATAAGGTGTATAAATTATAGTATGAATAGATTTGCAAAAGCACATATTGGGAATATAAGGACATACAAAAGGCTTATGAAAGATGATTGAATGAGTGTGGTCTGAGTGAGCATGAAAACTGATATCTGTTTCAGATTGCCCCACTCTATTCAAGTTCCATAATGAGATGCATTACAAGAAGAGATAATGATGTTTCTTGCAAATCTGATCTCAAATAAATTAAGAGCAATTTTTCATGAAGCTCCCTAGGATTAAGCACTAAAATTTAATTGCTTTTTGATGATTCAAAGTTTAGGTTAGAAGAAACCAACATTCCTAAAGATATATTTGAAAAGTTTCTGACTTCCAAGCATGTGAATTCAAGAAATTTGAGAAAGTCCAAGAAATGTTCAATTCCCATGTATATCAAATGAAGGTGTACTATGTATAGATTTGAGAAACATTAGTACCTTTTTTTGGAGATTTGGAGCACTTTATCTTCTAGTTTGTTTGTGATAAGCAATAGATGAAGTTCTTTTCTCACTATTCACTAGACAAAGTAGTATTGTCTATTGGTTTGTCTATTATAAGTTACAGATAACTCTTAATAGCACAGACAAGGTCTCTTCACAATAAACGAATTGACTTTTCTATTAATTTGTGTATAGAGAGCTATAAACGAATCTGGAAGGTGTAGATAGATATTACCTTCATATTCATATTTCTTAGTTTACCATCTTAAGAAAGGAGCATAAGAAACTTTGATTGTACAAAGCATCACCTAATGATCAAAATGATAGAGATCCTAATTTGAAGTAAGAAAAATTAAGTGTTTCCATCATTAAACAACATCGAGAGATTATAAACTAATGAGAAAAACAAACACAACAACTAGGATCATGCATTGTCATTCATTGACTGACATGAAGTGTGTT
The DNA here is from genome assembly GCA_036873735.1 of Pouteria campechiana. Classification (NCBI taxonomy): domain Eukaryota; kingdom Viridiplantae; phylum Streptophyta; class Magnoliopsida; order Ericales; family Sapotaceae; genus Pouteria; species Pouteria campechiana. Next base: position 11,162 of record JAYJMB010005972.1, read on the forward strand.
TATCACCTTATATGATTAAAACTATGATGTTTTTATTCTTGAAAAGATGTGATAAAGTTTCTTAGGAATCTTCTTGTGAAATATGACTGTCAATTCAATGTCCTTTGTGTTTAATTAAGAATTATGATTTTGATGCATTCTTGAAATGATATATGAATTGATGCATGCTTGAAAACTGTTTATATATCTTCAAAACTTCAATTATAATTTGGATGTTACTCATGACATGAATATGTCCTTTATATGGCTGAAAACTAATTATATCTCATGCTCATAGTTATGCTTTGTATGGAACCAAGATC
>JAYJMB010005973.1:0-11463 GCA_036873735.1 Pouteria campechiana
ATAGTCATTTCAATCTACATCTTTTCACACTTACATTCATTCAATCAACTGAGTACTACATATTAAATGCAACCCTGAAATTTTGTAACTTAAACCAAAGACACTACTTTTAGATGAGCATTTAATATTTTTGTAGGCTCGATTATTATCACATTCCTAATATATATTTTTTTATTTTCAAATTGATCCCACCTATTACTTGGGTTGTATTACTATAACACCTCCAAACTTATTTTCTTTCTGATTCATAGAGATGTGATCTCCCCTATTACTTAGGCTATATTACTATCGCACCCCCAAACTTGTTTTCTTTCTTATTCATAGAGATGTGATCTCACCTATAAATAATGAGTTTTTACTCTCATTTTTTTTATCTCATCTAATGCTTGTCTCAACATAGTTACAATGTATTCTAGAATTCAAATTGAACAATGCATACTTAGTCTCCTAAACTCATGCTAAGCATTCAAAGATTTCAAAAGAAATGGCTAAGTTAATGTAATTAACGTGTATATGGAATCTATAGCAAACTAGATAAAATCAAGTCAAGCATTTCAGACAATAGTGATTTTTATCATTTTCAACTAAACTTTGGCTATTGTTAATTGTCACATATATGCCATTGGTTTTATATGATGACCCTAATCAATGTTCAAAACACACAACTCAGTCAAATAAAGTACTCAACATAGAGATTTAAACATAACACATTAACTATCCAAACTAGACAAATCAACTAAACACATAAAACACAAACTAGACAAACTACAACAACCCCTAACTAAGACAAACACATCCATAAACAAAATGCTAACACCCCTAAACTTGAACACAACATTGTCCTCAATGTAGAATAAAGCAATGAAAAACAAGGACTTCTCTTAAAGGATGGATCACTCGTTTGAGCTTTCTCCTTCTGCCTAACTCAAAGATTCTTCTAGTAGATCATGAAATATTGGAGTGGGGAAGACAATGGAGCTGTCTCCTGGTGATATGTTGCAACTCCGGAGCATGACAGTAAGAGCATTGTTGTGATCCACCATATATGTGAGCAATTTCCTCTGGTCCTTCATCATTTGCCTCTAATAAGATTGAACTCCCACTAGGCAGTTTTGCAAATCAGCAAGGGAATGTTCTTTTGAAGAGGCTTTCCTTGTGGCTCTCTGTTGGGGAGAGCTTGGTGGTGAATCTAAAGCGCTCGCTCTTGCACTTCTACGTGATGTCTTCTCAAATGTTTCCAAAACTACATCATTGATTACCGAAAGAGGATGTTGAAGTTTCTCTTTAGCAATTATAGAAACTCTAGCCATGAGACACAACTGGTAGATGAGTGAAGTGTGTCCTAGTCCACTTATGAGCCTCCCTATGATGAAAGAGATGATGGAGTGCTTGATCACTTGGCCCACATCAATGGACAAACCTGTTTCAATAGCATAGTGGAGAAGAGCTTGCACCCTTGTAACATCAAACACATGGTTGGAAGACAACGTTTTTGCTAAAATGAAATAGTGTCATGCCTTACTTGTTGCTTCAAGGGAAGGGAATGGGGCCTGTGTGCGTGCGTTTGGGATTTAAGTGTTCGGATTGTGGTACCACCCTGCTATGTAAAATTTTTCTTTTTCTTTTTTTGAAATGTCTAGCCCCTGCTCACTGCCTCCTTTGATTTTCTAGCACCGAAGGCGCCATGTTGCTGCCTCCCAACATATTTTTGTCAATCCTCAGTGCATATCTATCATCCCCTTCTTAGAATTGAACTTGTTTTGCTCACCAATTCCTTCACTCATGAAAATAACTAGTCAATCACAAAATAACAATATATTAAGTATAGCAAATAGGAAAATATCAATGTAATCTAATAAGTTAATAATCAAGGCAAGTTTATTTAAACTAATGAAACTAACATCTTTATTGACTATGTCTAAGAAATTGAAATAACTAAAAGATAAAACAGCTTGGTTTGCCTACCAAGACGTGCTTTATTTAACATCTGAGCAAGATGAACTCCCTTTTGCTATAAATTTTTAATTTTTCACACTTCATTCAGTTGCATTGGCACATCATCTTTGTTGTATTTCTTCACACAATGCCCATTAACTTTGAAAATGCTCTTGTCTTTTAGATTCTTCAATTCAACTACTCCATGAGGAACCACTTGTATGACACGGAATAGACCTACCCAACATGATTTCAATTTTCTTGGAAACAAACACAAACGTGAGTCATAAAGAAGAACATCCATTCCAAGCTCAATGTACCATTTATGAATGACTTCATCATGATATTTCATGGTTTGCTCCTTATAAATCTTGACATTCTCGTATGCCTCATCCTCAGCTCCTCAAGTTCATGAAACCGAAGTTTCCTTTGCTCTTCTATCTTTTCCATATCATAATTCAGATGTTTAATAGCCCAGTAGGCCTTATGCTCCAACTCAAAAGGCCAATGCCAGGCTTTCTCAAAAATAAGTTTGTATGGACTCATTTCAATTATGGTCTTAAAAGTAATCCTGTATGCCCACAAGGCATTGTTTAGCTTCATTGCCCATTCTTTCCTTGAAGTGTTTACTGTCCTTTCCATAATTGATCTTATCTGTCTATTGTTGACTTTTACTTGCCCCAATGTTTGTGGATGATAAGGTGTTGCAACCTTGTGAGTGACGTTGTACTTTTCTAGTAAGAGTTGCAAAACCCTTATTATAGAAATGAGTTACTCTATTACTAATGATTGCTCTTGGAGTGCCAAAGCTGGAGAAAATCCTGCGTTTCAAAAATCTTAGCACAGTGCTCGCATCACTAGTCTTAGTGGCGATAGCTTCAATCCACTTGAATACATCATCCATAGCAAGTAAAATATATGGGTTCCCATTGGATGGTGGGAATGGACCATGAAATCAATGCCCCATACATCAAAAAGTTCAATAACAAGGTTACCTGTAAGTGGCATCTCATCTCTCTTTCCAATGTTTCCTATTCTCTGGCATCTATCATACATAGCCCAAAAAGCATGAGCATCCTTAAAAATAGTAAGCCAGTAAAATTCAGATTGAAAGACTTTGACAGCAGTTTTCTTCCCTGCAAAATGCCCTCCACAACTAAATGTTTAGCAATGTCTTAGAATACTCTGTTGCTCATCTTACGGAATTCAACACCTAATGATTTGGTCTGGGCATATTTTGAACAAGACTGGGTCATCCCAGAAATAATGCCTTGCCATTGATAGCAACTTTCTTCTTCCCTGTGAATTTAACAGACAATTAAAAATTTCTTCAACCAAGTAATTTACAATATCAACATACCAAGGTTCACTCCCCTTCATAGAATACAATTGCTCATCAGAAAAGATCTCATTGATAGGGATGTTTTTCTTTCCTTTTTCTTTCTAGAAGTCAGTTCCTTCCACCAGTCTAGACAGATGATCTGCTACAACATTCTCACAGCCCTTCTTGTCCTTGATTATTTGATTGAACTCTTGCAATATTAAAATTCACTTAATCAACCTAGGATTGGCATCTTTCTTTCTTAGCAAATATCTCAGTGCAACATGATCTGAATAAACAATTACCTTTGAGCCAATCAAGTAAGAACAAAATTTTTCCGAAGCAAACACAATAGCAAACAATTCTTTTTCAGTAGTAGAATAGTTCAATTGTGCTTTATTTAGAGTCCTACTTAAATAATGAATAACATGAGGTAACGTATCTACTCTTTATCCTAAGATAGCACTGACAATAACGTCCGATGCATCACACATGAGTTTAAATGGAAGAGACCAATTATGAACTACTAGAATAGGAGCCAATGTCAATTTTTCTTTTAAAGTATTGAAGGATACAAGGCACTCCTCATCAAATTAGATAGTTACATCCTTAGCCAGTAGGTAACAAAGCGGTCTGGAAATTTTTGAGAAATCATTAATAAACCATCGGTAAGAACTTGCATGACCAAGAAAGCTTCTAACTCCCTTGATTGAAATTGGTGGTGGCAACTTTGTAATTAATTCAATTTTCCCTTATCTACTTTAATTCCTTTACTTGAAATAACATGACCAAGCATAATTCCCTGCTTCACTAAAAAGTGGCACTTCTCCTAACTTAGTGTCAAATTCATTTTCGTATATCTTTTAAGCACTAACTGTAAGTTATAAAGGCAATCATCAAATGAGTCTCTAAAAATAGAAAAATCATCCATAAACACCTCAATAAAATTTTCAATCATGTCAAAAAAGATGGACATCATACACTTGTGAAAAGTAGCAGGGGCATTGCACAAACCAAATGGCATCCTCTAATATGCAAAAGTTCCGAATGAGCACATAAAAGTTGTTTTTTCTTGATCTTCTGAGTCAATTGGAACTTGATTATAACTTGAAAACCATCAAAAAATAGTAGTAAGCATGTCCTACCAACCTTTCAAGCATCTAATCAATGAAAGGAAGGGGAAAGTGATCCTTTCTTGTGGTTGCATTGAGTTTCCTATAGTCAATGGACATCTGCCACCATGTAGTCATTTGCATTGGCACCAATTCATCATTGTTATTTTTTACAACAAAAATACCAGACTTCTTTGCCACCACATGCACTGGACTTACCCATTTACTATCAGAGATTGGATAGATAATATATACATCTAACAATTTAATCACTTCTACTCTCACAGCTTACATCATATGTGAGTTAAGTCTCCTTTAAGCTTCTCTGAAACTCTTTGCATCATCTTCCAACAAACTTTTGTGCATGCACACAATAGGGCTAATTCTCTTGGTATCTGCTAAGGTCCACCCTATAGCCCCTTTGTGCTCTTTCAACACATTCATTAGCTTAATTTCTTCATCAACAGACAAGATAGAAGCAACAATCACTAGAAAAGTATTATTTTCACTAAGAAATATATACTTTAAGTTCTGAGGTAATTGCTTTGATTCCAATTGGGGTGATGTGATAGATGGTTGCTTTGCCTTTGGGTTAACATGTGACAACCATTTATTGGAAACTTCATCTTCTTTGACTTGCTTTCCTTCTATCAAGTTTAACTTTCAAATTCATCATCTCTTCATCCTCCTCCAGTCTATCTGCAATGAGCACTAATTCTAACTTATCAGTTCTCTCATCCTACACAAAAGTTGATAAAATAAGTGAGTCCAATTCATTAGCTTGAAAATATCCACTAAATCTGAAGGTAGTAATAGAGAATTACAGATAGAAAATTCCGTATTTTCATCTAAGATGGTTATCTTCAACTTCCCATTTTGCACATCTATGATTGTCTTAGTGATTACCATAAAAGGGCATCATAGAAGAATAGGCACTTCTCTTTTGTCTTTCCATGTCAAGCACAACAAAATCTACATGAATAATTAGTTTATCAATCTGCACAAGAATGTCTTCTATAATGCCTCTAGGATATTTAATGGATCTATCCGAAGTTGTAGAGACATTATAGTGGGTTTTAATTCTCCAAATCCAAGTTGTATATAAACAGAATAAAGCATCAAATTAATGCTTGCACCTAAGTCTAACATTGTCTTTACTTTGTTTGTCCCTCCAACAGTGATTGAGATATTGAAACTACCTAGAACCTTGAGTTTTGGGGGAAGGTTTGTCTATAAAACCGCACTAGCTGCTTTTGAAACTAGAACTTTCTCATGTGGCTCATACTTATGCTTTCTTGTCTTTAATTCCTTCAGAAATTTAGCATAAGCAGGCATATTTTTCATCATATCAAGTAAAGGAAAATTAACATTGACCTTAGAAAGGATATCATAAATGCCAGAAAATAATTTATGAAATTTACTCTACTTCAGCCTTCCTAGAAAAGGGACAAGATGATCATACAGTTGTGGTGCTTTGTAGTTGATAAGAGGATCAACTATTGGAAACACTGCCTTCTTTGGATGCCCTTCCTCCTAAGTATTTTTCTTACCTTTCTCCATTCTTGTGGAAACAATTGAAATATCAGTTTCTTCTCCAACTTTATTATCAATTACCTTTCCGCTCCTTGGTGTTGTTATTGCTTTTGCTTACTTAGGTTAGCTAGGCAACTTCCCAAGTTTGTGGCTCTATATTGCTTCTGTAATTTGTCCTAACTGAGTTTTAATCTTTTTCATGGATGCCTCCATGTTATGTAACCTGGAATCAATGTTTTTGAATTTGGTTGCATTGTTCAGGAACTGGGTTTGTATTTCTTGAATGAAACTTTGCATAGTTTCTTCAAGTGTAGGCTTCTTCGGTTGTGTTTGAAATGAAGTTCCAACTTGATTCTGATTTCTTTCATTGTTCCAAGAGAAATTAGGATGATTTCTCCAACCAGGATTTTAAGTGTTTGACTAAGGGTCATTTTAGGCCTTTAGTTATAGAAGTTCATTAAATTAGCTTGCTTAATATCACCTACAAAATGTTCATTTGAAGGGCAAAATTAGGTGAATGTCCTGAATTACCACAAAGAGAACAAACCTCTGGTGGAGCAGGTTGTGGTAACTTCAAGTACACCATCATAGAGCACATGCCTTCATCTACTTAGCCATCTCTAACATTTGCATTGATAAATTAGGAATAGAATTCACTTCATCAAGTCCCCAAATCTACCTCTTACACCTTTCTGTTGAGAATTTGCTCCCAACATCTCATATAGCCCATAAGTTTCTTTCGGAGTCTTTTCTCCCATGGCTCCACTTACAGCATTATCAACCATAGCTTGGCATGCTTGTGTCAATCCATCATAGAAAAATTGGTTTAGCAACTCAAGTGGATATCCTATGATGAGGGTATTGAACTAAAATTGCTTTAAACCTTTCCCATGCCTAATGGAAGGCTTTACTATAAAATTGATAAAAAGTAGTTATTTTGCTTCTCAATTCAATAGTTTTAGCATAAGAGTAAAATTTACCAATGAACTTATTATAAACTATTCACCATGTTGTCAATGAGCCCGGAGCTACTGTCATAAACCATGTCTTGGTTGCATCTTTCAGAGTGTATGGGAGACATCTCATATGTAACTAATCTTCTGTTAGCTCCTACAATAAAAATGTTTGGAATGTTGCATAGAAATCATGTAGAAAAGTCAACGGATCCTTTGAAGCTATCCTATGAAAAGATGGAAGCATGTTAAAGTGAATATGTTTCAAGTCATAATTTCTAGCATCCTCATCTAACACAGTGCATGAAGGTGAAATCCCTATAGTAGGGCGTGCAAACTTTTTCATTAATTATTGAGCCTGTTGAGCTTGTTGCACTAGTTGAGCCACTCGGTTCTTCACGTTGTCAACCATGTTTACTTCTTCTCCATCATTTTAAATCTTTATTTTAATTTTTACTTTGTCAGCAGAATCGTTTAATGGAAACAAACTTGGATTCAGAGATCTTCTTCTGTTCGTTCAGAATACTGCAATGGAAAGAAGAAAATAATTAAAAATAATCTTATATACATTTATACACAAGAAAAAAAAAGAAAAAATGTAACTAATCTTAATCAAATCAATTTGGAACCATTTCCTGGCAACGATGCCAAAAACTTAATGGTTCAAATTATAATTCCTTGCAAGTATATGAATGTATAGCAGTATAGTATGCAAAGCGAGGGTTGATTCCATAGAGAATTGTCAAACTAACTTAATTAATTTTAGTTATTAAACTATCCTAGCCTTAAAAAGAATGTATTTATAACTAAATAAACATGGAATAATGTTTGATATAATTTCAGAATTTCAAAAACTTAATGGAATGAAAGTAAATCAATGACTAAAAATAATGCAGGGAGATTAGCAAGATGCAAAGGTCTAGGGATCTGATTTCACCACAAGATGATACCCCTTTGCCAATGGAATGTTGGATCAATGCCTCACTTGGGTTCATTCTTTCAAAATTAAGATTATTACTGTTAAGTGTGCAGGTTTAAATCAAGTGTTTTCACTCATTCCAATTAACTATGGTGTGTAGCATAATTGACGTAAAAACCCATTAAGCTCAAGAGCATAAGAACCAAAATAGTGTGGTTCATTATATGGTGTCTACCTTAACCATCTATCATTTTCATTCAAGAGAACTCATGGTTTAGCATATAGTGTTTACCTAAACCATGCTTGAATAAATAATCTAACTCATAATATTGGTGATTAAGCAATAAAATAAATTAAATCATTGCAAACAACATCATGAATGAAAAAAATCATATAATCATTAATAACCAACAATCCATAACAAAGAGTATCAAAAAGGGTAACATATTTACCCTAGAAAAAGAAATTTAGTTCATAACAAAAATCAAAATAACTCCCTTAGATAGGGTCATCACAGTGGAGAACATGCTTTCTTCTTCTTACTTACTTCCAATCTCCTTGTCTCCTCCGTAAGAAAACTCCAAGAATTTCCCTCAGAACACCCATAAAGAACACTCAAAATGAAAGTGAGAAGAACCCTCAAAAACCCTAACTTCCTCACTTAAAAACCCCAAGCTGCACACTTAAAAAAAATATTTTTAAAATTATGGGTCTCCCCTAGCGTTAGCAGCACTGGCTTGCTGTCTAAGCTGTGGTGGTGGAGATTCCTAGCATCGGTGGTGCTGGCTTGGCTTCTTCTTTTGCAACTTGATTTTTAGTTCATTCTAGTTATCTTCTTTTCCATCCTTTGAGCTTCATCTTTTCCTTCCAATTTTTCTTCTTTTCCATCTTCAAGACACCAAAAAATTCATAAATAAGTATGAAATTCATCTAAAAGAAATAAGAATTTGTAAATAATTAAGCTTAAACATATATAATTCAAGTGACCAAAATTCACTCATCACACAGTATACTTAGATAGTAATTTTTATAATGGTTTGGCCCTTCAAATAAGTTCCTGCTCTACTTTTCTGAGTTAGCCTTTTCTGTTAAACTTAGGTTCCACTAACACTTTCTTTGATTAGTACCCTTCTAATCAAACAAATATACTTACAGGTTTCCAAGCTCACCTATCAACTTTTACAATCCCTAAGCAAGTTTTCTACTTGCTTACAATACCCAAATGCAAGCCCTTAGCTTGCAAAAATGTGCAAGAGCAAATAAATGTGTACAAATATTAATGCCTCTAGTAGGCTAATTTTGTACAAAGTTTAGAAATAGTAAACATAATAAATATGTTAGAAAGTAGTAAGAATCAATCTCCGAGAGTGGTTGAGTGATTGGCTTTGAATGCTTGTTTAAGTGTGGTGTAGTGAAGATGATCTTGTGGAAGAAATCTTAAAAACTCAGTAAATGCTCTTTTTTTTCGAGTGATCTGTCCACTTCTACATTCTCTCTTAACTCTTTTATACTGAAGTTTCTAATCATTGCTACTATGGTAGGTGAGGCTCATTAAATGCGAGGGAACATTCAAATTTTAGACCATTGAGCCATTCCCGTGATTCTAGAGTCTCTAACTTTGCAAGATCGGATGCTCAGATATTGGATTATGGAAGATTTTCACACTTGATGTATCGCAACATTTTTGGATCCTCCAAAGTTAAATTTTAGTTCCTGTGAAGTGGTGCAAAGGTAATGACTCAATTCAGATCCATTGAATGCTATACAGTGTTATTCAAAGGCTGACTCCAAAGTGCTTCTTTGACTTCGAAGTGCTTATCTTGTGACTCCAAGGTTGTACAATACTTGTCATTCAAAAGCTAACTCCAAAGTACTTCACTTGACTCCAAAGTGCTCTTAATGACTCTGAAATGTTCAATATATGACTCTAAAGAGCTCTATTGACTCCGAAGTGGTTAGTCTGTGACTCTGACGTGCTCAGCTTCTGACTTTGATGAATGTATTATCTGAAGACTAACTCCGAATTACTCTATTAACTATGAAGAGCTTGTCCTCTTACTATGAAGTGCTCTATTAACTCGAAAGAGCTTGCCCTTTGACTTCGAAGAGCTCTAAATAATTCTAAAACTTAGTTTACTTCAACTAAGCATATGTAACACCCATGGCATTAAAATTCAGGAAAAGTCTGTGTGATATTGCCATGGAAATGCTACATGAGAGAACAAGGAAATTTAAATTAGCATTTGTATTAATTTGTGCTATGATCTATTATGGAACGAATGTGGAACAAATATCTTTGGAAGTTTAGGTTGAGTGGAAGGATGGTTGCATGAACTAATCAAGCCAAAGTGAAGTTAAAATTTTAAAACAAATTGGGATCATTATATACATAGGGTAGAGTTGTGAGTTTGATAACTTGGTATGACATTTTAGTTACAAGGGTTATTATGAATTTTAATGAACATTGATATTTGAAGTATGCATATGTCATATTCAAGGAGGGTTATACATCATGAAGTGAAGTGGTAAAAAGGTATTAAACATTGTAGAAGAAATGAAATTGGAAATAAAGGAGAAAAATCACAAAATAAGGGAGCAATGCGGGCCAGTGAAACTAGTGTTGAATTATGATGAGGCACGGGCATGCGGGCAGAACATTCTAGTGCCACAATGCCAAAATTTGGGATGGCACCGGCAGCAAAAAAAAATGGTGGGTTCCATTTTTATTTTGCCATTCCATTCTGGTTTAACCATTTTGATCTCATTTCTCCTTCCCCACGCCCTAACCCTAAACCCCATCCCTCTAAGCTTGAGATTCTTGCCAATTGGACAAGAACAAACTTGGATTAAATGTTTAATCCATCACCTACACTCCTAAAAACCCATTTCCTCCTGTTTGGATGGTGGAAGAATAATGAAAATCAAGTTTTGGTATACGTGTTGGGTTCCTTGATGATTTGAAGTTGGATTCTTGGTTGACAATGAAAGCCACATGCTAAACGAAAGGAAAACCCTTTTATCTTACTTGATTTCTTCATTTTCCTCTCCTAGGGTTTATACCCTATGCATGAATGGTAAAGTTTGGTAGGAAGATGATGAATTTTTGTTGTAGAATCATGGGGTACATGGTTAATTAAGGAATTTGTAGTTGTTTAAAATGAATTAGATAAGAATAATCATGATTCAAGCTAAGTAGGGTTTTATAAATAGTATAATTTGGGGGATTTTAGAGTTTATGTGAAATTGTCAAAGGAAAAATGCTTAATTCATGGACTATAATGGTAAAGAACTTGTTTAAGAATAAAAAACCTAAATTTGGGCCCTGCCTTAGTTAAAAGCTAAAAAGGGCTTTTGTGTATAAGGTGTTTAGATAGCTAAATCATGGGAGTAAAGACTCAATTAGTTGTATTGAGAGTAATTAACGATTAAGTATATCAAATAATGGATGTATGTTAATAACAATGAAATCTCTTTAAGATATTTTGTCAAAAGGTTAAGATTCAAGTAATGTAAATGAAGTGTTCAATGAAGTTCCCAATTGTGAAATCAATTATGCAAAAATTTAGATTTGATCTCAACCCTAAGATCTTAGTGAAGTGGGATGAGGGCTTCATTTAATTGGGATGTAATGAATTGTTGAAGAAAGTGTTTTGATATTAATCGTGTTGAAGGTGAATTGTATAATGTCAA
>JAYJMB010005974.1:0-11463 GCA_036873735.1 Pouteria campechiana
TGGAAAAATCATGGTATAATCATGTGAATTTATGGTGTAAAGTGGAGTAACGACCCTAGGAGGGCGGGGCGTTACAATGCATTAGTCTTAGAAAGTAAGAAACAATGAGAAAGAAGATAGTCTAAATAAAAAATCAAACATCAATACAAGTTTCATTGCTAAGATCCATCTCACCCTAAATAGAAGAAATTTAAAACATCATGGATCTATTTCCCAGCAAAAGAAAAATATCCAATACCTTAATCCCCATTAAAAAAAATATTCAACTGAAAAACAAGAATTAAAGACAAAACTTATGCTAGATGATTAATCATTGATCTTTTCTTCAATGGACCTTCTTTCCCTTGAAATTCCAACTTCAATCTCCGCTTAGACGTCTATATGTTGATGCCTATTTTACCCCTCCTTTTACAACTCAAATTCTCCTTAACCCAATTTAGGGTTAGGTTGCACCTCCATATGTAATAGAACCTCAGCCTTGCACAAAAATTATTAAACTTACAAAAATATCAACTTCCTGTGCACCCAAGTATTTACTAGAAATAGTGTTTAGTATTTTTTCCACAAGATTCTCATATGATGTTTAAATCACGTGATTCTTCATTATTTGGAAAGATAATTTAGGCTTACAACTTTGATGTTGAACAATTTCTATGAATAAGCCTCCTAATATTCCAACAATTGGTTACAAGTGACATATTTGTCAATTTCAGTGGGTTTGAAATCTGAGATAGTTGCTGCATTTTGGCCATAACTTCTACATATGATATCCAAATCCTATGATTTTTGATTTGTTAGATAAATAACTTGAAGGGATGAAACTTTTATTTTGAACAATTTTCCTAAATCAATCTTAATATGTACCAACAATTGCCTTGAAGTGATATATTTTTCATAATTAGCAGTGTTTAGACATGTTTTGATACCTAAAATAAAAACTAGCTACATTAAGTGCAATATGTAATCAAATTTAATGAACTCATATTGATTAAGAATCCAAAATATGTGAATTTAGTTATTAAAATATGACAAATTATGAGCTTATCAAGCATTGATCTTCCAGCGTCTTAGCTTCATACTTTTTCTTTGTCTGAACTTGGCAAACAAGATCTTCATAACGTTCGAACTCAATTCCGCAATGTCTTTACCTTTGCTTGCGACTGGAACTTTTGCTTCACTTCATCCAAATTAGGTTTCTTTCCTATTGAAGTATGTTTGAGTTCCACAATGTCTTTACCTTTGCTTCCGTCCGAAACTTTGCTTCACTTCATCCAAACTATGTTCCTTTCCTATTGAAGTATGTTTTAAAGCCTTGCTTTTGTCCAAACTTGGGCATCTATCTTACTAACTTCAGTAGCGTCCGAAGTGATTTTGAAGATTATGAATGATCCCAAAAATGTCCTTAGCTATGGATTTTGCCTTAGATGCTTGGATCATTTGTCCTTGGAGGATTTGTGTTTTCTTCCTTTGATTATTGGTGGATCTTGTCACTGATTTTATCTTTTAAGCATTGTCCACTTAGTTTAAGTTATTTTCATGTTTATAAAGCTTGTTACTACACTTTAAGGAAAATAATAGTCAGTAGCTTAACCATTCACTCATATGCTTTTTCTCATTATCAAAACTTAGCTGGTTAATTATATCATCATCAAAATCCAACTAAATAATGGAGGTTTAGTTCAACAATCTCCCCCTTTTTTATGATGATAAAACATCTGAGTGAATTACCTCTCAAACAGATAAACATGCATCAAACATAAACATACATGGGAACTTAAACAGAAATTTTTCATTCTTAATAAAACATACAAAACTATTACATAGCTCCCTCTGACTAAGTGTATTCTAATTCACTCTAGTTTTACTATTTCTTTTTTTCTCCTTGTTTTTTAGTAATAAAAAAGGAACAAGGAAGAAAAAGATTAGACATACAAATTGTACTTAAAATAGATAAAAAATTTCATTGCAATTAAGTTCAAGCAAAAGATTACATGAAATTGTGAAAAGTGCAGCATGGGATGGGATGGATGAAAGGTGTGGGTGGAGAAGAAAATGGTTTGAGGTGAAGCTCGATTATGATCCTTTGAAGAAGTTTGAAAGCATGCAGAGGCATGCATCCATTACTTTGGAAAGGTCACATTGAAGGGGCTTTTGATAGGGGATGGGAAGGTGAGGGTAAAGAGGAGGGTGTTGCTACTGCTGTGCTCTCTTTTGTCTTCTCTTCATTTGCCTCCTATGATTGTTCGCGTTGAATGTGAGGCCATAGGACTTGCATAATGATTCTTCTTGTGTCCTCTAAAGAACATAATATTACTTATAGTTATCCATTCAACCTTCTGATCTTCAGCATCAGGGATATTGCAAACTTCATTAGGCACTTCAAAAGATTCATCTCCAATCCATGATTCCTTAAAAATCTTTATATCCATTATGCTCTAATTCAATGCATGGAAGTCTCCACAAACTCTGCTTCTGCTATCTCTACTATCAAATTTGCACCTCACTGACTTCATCTCTCCTTATCTTCTTCTTCTTTCCATGGCAACGAATGGTTAGTGATTGGATTAAAATAGGCATGGTGTGGGAAGACAAAGAGTTTCTTAAAAGAATTTTTTAGGAGAAAAGAATGAATGTTTGCTGAAAATAGAAGAATAATATGATTTCCAAGGATGGTATTTCTATTTTAGCAAGAAAATGAGACGGTGCCTCGAAAATGATTTTTAGTCACAATAGAATTTTGAACGATAGGCTCTAAGACTAAAGAGTTTTAGACGAAGAGATGAATTTTGAACAGTCTGAAATTATTACATCAGACGGAAAGAGGTTTGTGTTTGAAATAGAATTTTGGACAAACTTCAATTTTTACAAAGTGAAGTTTCATAATGTCTAAAGGTGTGTCTTAAAACTAAAATTGCATCTGAAATATTCTAAGTTGCACAACATCTCAAAACATGCACATATAGTATTATAAAACTAAAAGAATAAGCATTCAAATAATATATACATAATCAAAATGTTATGATCAAGACATAAGCATTATGCATATAGATTTATCACACCTAACTCCCTTCTAATCATGCAAAATCTATCCTCTAAGAGTGCCTTAGTCAGAATGTCTGCTAATTGATTTTCAAGTGATACATATTTTAAGTAAACATTGTGATTTTGGACATGATCTCTAATGAAATGATGCCCTAGAATGCATAACTAGATTCTTGGTTAAATTTACATCGCTAGTATTGTCACATCTGATGGGTGTATCACTAAACTTCAAACCATAGTCACCCAACTACTGCTTCTAGAGAATTAGTGCACAATAACTGCTAGCTGCTACATATTCAGCCTCTGTAGTTGACAATGCAATAGACTTTTATTTCCTGGAGAACCATAAGATGATCATGCTTCCAAGAAACTGCCAAGTCCCTGAGGTACTTTTTCTATATACTTTATATCCAGCGAAATCAACATCAAAGTACCCTATTAACTCAAAATATAAACCTTTTGGATACCATAAACTAAAGTTTGGAGTGTCTAATAGGTATCTAAAGCTTCTTTTTATAGTAGTAAGATATGATGCTCTAGGATCTAATTGGAACTTAGAACACATACAAATGCTAAACATGATATCTGGCCTATATGCAATAAGATATAGTGGAGATCCTATCATGCTTCTATAAAACTTTTAGTAAATTTGTTTACCTTTTTCATCCTCATCCATTTTGATGGAAGTGCTCATTGGTGTTCCATATCTTCTTCCATATTCAAGGTTGAACTTCTCTAGTAGCTCTTATGAATATTTGGTTAGGTGGATGAAGATTCCCTCTTTCATCTACTTCACTTGCAATCCCTAATAGAAGTTCAGCTCCCCCATCAAGCTCATCTCAAATTCTCCCTACATTATCTTAGAAAATTCTTGACAAAGATTTTTATTAGTAGCTCCAAATACAATATCATCGACATAAATTTACACAATAAGAATATCGTTCATAGGATGCTTAATGAAGAGTGTGGTATCTACTTTACCCATTGAGGAAACTTTCTATAATGCTTGAGGCATTGAAATATGGAAAGTATTGTGAAATATTGCTAAGGTTATGATGAATGTGAACTAATTGGAAATTTTGAAAAATATTAAGCTATTATTTATGTATAAGTGTGGAACTATTATGGTGGAAGTTGGATATACATGTGAATGGGCTGATTAAAATGTGATTTGATCTAGTTACTTGAGGATATTATTAAGGGGGGATTAAATATATGAGAAAAACAAAGGAGAAATGGAGAAAAAAACCAAAGGAGCATAAGAGAATATTAAGAAAATGATGAATTTGAAAAAAAGGTCATTTGTGATCAATTTTTGACATTTATAATGGAGGAATTTGAAAATGTGGTAAACATAAGAATTGTATATCTTAAAATTATATTCCTAATGCATCAAAAGTCATCTCATTTTGACATTGTATGCAGAAGTTATGATTAATGTACCAAACCTACTCCACATAGATGAAAAGTACCAAAATTACCAAATTGGGTCACTTTATTTAAATATTTGACATTTTTACTTATTTGGAAAAAGTAGTTAACATAAAAGTTATAGATTGTGAATTCCAATTCCTCAAAATCATATCATTTCAATGTTGTATGTAAAAAATATGATCAAAATACCATAATGGTGTCTGGCTATCAGGTTGGGCATCCAGTAGGTGGATGCTGCGACATCAGAATTCGATACAACAGCATTGGAATTTTAATGTCGCGACATCACTTCAAAAATTTGATTTTTCAAGGCATCCAATGAGGGGGATGCTACAACATCAAAATTCAATGCCGTGGCATCACTTTAGGAAGCCAAATTTTATGAGGCAATCAGGGAGTTGACGCCACGATACAGGTTTTTGATGTCATGGCATTAGTTCGGTAGTGCGCTAGAGTAGCAGAAAATTCAACATTTTAAAGGGCTTTTCAACCCATTTCATGTCATTTTCTTTCTGTCTCTTATTCCTTTGCTCCCATACCTCGAAACCCATCATGCCAAGGCTTGATTCTTGGCTTTGTTTGCTAGAAAATCCTCTTGCCTAGCTAGCGAATCTAGCTATCTTTTGTTTAAACCTAATTTTCCCCCATTTGCACTGTGGAAAACAAAAGAAAATAGAAGTAACATCTGATTTCCCCCAAATATAATGAGCTACAGTAAGTTTGGAGCTTAGATCCTCATTTAAAGAGGATGGCTACCCTTGTAAGTGAAGGTAAGCCCAATCTTCCAACCAAATTTCAGATTTTTGAATTCTAGGGTTTAGAAAACAATTAGTAAACAGTCGATTTTAGGGCTTAAATTGATGTGTATGGTTATAAATTCATGGGAGAATGATTTAATGACTTGATTACAATGGTTTGGTCATGGAAAATCATGATTTTGCTAAGCTAGGGTTTCTGTGTATAGTAAAATTTGGGCATTTCTTGATTATTGTTAAATTAACCATGGGGTAAATGTTTAATGGTATGTTTATCATGTTTTAGAATATGTTTAGACTGAATTGGACAAGTGGAATTGAAATTATAATTATGCCCTAGTTAGGGTTTAAAGAGGGCTTTTATTTTTGGGCAATGTGAGCCACAAATTGATATCATTAAATATTTAATTAGATTTTTATTGAAGTTAATTTCATGCTCATTATATTGTGTGATGATTACATATGATTGGAGGTAAGATTCCTTAAGGAACATTTTTGAATAGGTTAGATTTTAAATGTTCTCACTTAGTATGGATATAAACGGCCTATGTGGCTTTGTTATGATAAGAGAGAATTGGGTGTTTATGCTGAAAATAATGGCATGAACCATGATAGAATGAAATAGAACATACAATGAATTAGAAAGACATGCCTCATGAATATATATATATGACTACATGACTTATGCGCTTAAGGAAATAATTGACAATGAATGAAGATTTGATAACCTCATTGATTAATGATGAATAAAAGGAGTGATTGTTTGGCTTGATATGCATTAGTGGAAATGTCTTCTAAATGAATGGGATTATTACTCTATACAGGATGATCAGAGAATGATGAAAAGTCATAGAACTGGAAGAGTGTATAATGATTCACTTGAGGTAAGTAGGCATTTGTTTACACTATATGGCTAGAGATATTGTTTATCCCTTTGTTTGAAATCAGGGCATGTTTGGTTGAATGTATGGGGTTTATCCATTTATATGAATTTAGGCATATGTGTTGACTAGGGATAGTAGATGTCTCAGGTTTGTTAAAGTGAATGTTTGATTTGATTGAATATTTAATGTGAGGGATAGAAAATATCCCTTTGTTATATGTTTAAATTGAAAATTGATTCAATATGAGATAGATTGGTTGGATGAAAATACAAAGATTACTTTATTTGGTATTAATTAATGAAAATATATCCAATTATGATTATTTATATTTATTGATACTGATTATTTAATATGGGATGTGATAATTGTGGATTCATTATTATTTAATGCATATTACTTACTAAGTTGCCCAGACTCACACCTTCTTATTTAATTTTTTCTAGCTAATAAGCATTGGCAAGCAAGAGTAGAAGATCTTTGGATAGTGTGTTTGAATGTTGGGATTGGAATCCCTTTTGTATAATTGTATAATGATAAATTATATGATTAAATTAATTAAAATTAATGTATATTATAGTATAATGGTATGTCATAATAATGTAAAATATGTATGACATGGATATGGATTTGTTTATTGCCATCATGGAGTGATGCAGATTCTGAGTTGTGGGTAAGATGGGCTAGTGGAGTTAATTATGATATCATGGTGTTAATTATTGAAATTTAATGTTATTATCGATGATTATATATTCATGATTGTAAACTATGTATGGATATGGAAAATTATATGATTATTGTATATCAGGTTTTGAATCATTAAAATATAGGGCAGACTTTGATAAAATTTTGGCAAAATGTTCCCTTAAATTGGGAATTTGTAAGGGACATATAGACCTTAGGGCGAGGTGTCCTAGAATAGGACCCGAGCACCCCCACCCTAAAAGTGGGCAAATTATAGTGAAACAAAGGTAAATATCCTAGGTCGCACCTTGGAAGGTGGGGCGTAATACTTTCTTAATCAAAAATCTACTTAGCCTCTTATACCATGCTCTAGGAGCTTGCTTCAATCCATAGAGGGCTTTCTTAAGTTTGAAGACATCGTTAGGATCATGAGGGTCTTCAAACCCAGAGAGTTGTTCCAAATAAACTTCTTCATTAATGAAACCATTAAAAAATGCAGAATTGACATCCATTTGGTAAAGTTTAGAATTCATGAAAGATGCGAATGTCAACATAATTCTAATGACTTCTATCCTAGTAACAGGGGTGTATGACTCCTCAAAATCTATTAATTCTTCTTGACAATACACTTTAGCTACTAACAATGCCTTTTTCCTTACTACTAAATCAGATTCATCAAGTTTGTTCCTAATGACCCATTTAGTTCCTATAACAACTTGATAGTCAAGCCTTGGAACTATTGTCCACATGTCATTTCTCTTAAACTAGTCTAATTCTTCTTACATAGCTAAAATCTAATTCTCATCTTCTAACGCATGGTCTATACAAGTTGGCTCTATTTGAGAGATAAAGCCAAAGTTACCACATATTTGGTGATAAGATTATCTAGTCCTAACTCTATCAAATACATAACTAATTACTTGGTTTTTAGATGAGCATGCATGAATCTCAAATCTCTAGGAAAAGAAGAATTATCTCCCTCATTTACCTCATATGTGGATGATTCAAACTGTCCTTCTGCTTCATCTCTTGTTATTTTTGTTTGTGGGGTGTATATCTATTTATCTTGCACATTTAGCTTCTCCACAATTGTTGTGAGTGTATCTGTCTTATCATCAAAATCATTTATTCTCTTTGAACAATTAGTAGATTCATTAAACTTTACATGAATAGACTCTTCTACAAACCTACTAGTCAAGTTATAGACTCTAAATTCTAAATGCCTTGCTAATAATGAAATAGCCAAGGAATATTCCTTCATCAAATTTGCTATCAAATTTTCCAAGGTTTCCTTTTCCATTATTATGAATGAAACATTTATAGCCAAAAGTATGATAAAATGATATGTTAGGCTTTTTGCCATAATACAACTTGAATGGAGTTTACCTAGTATGAATTCTATTGATAATAAAGCAAGCGATATTCATAGCTTATTGTCCTTACCATCTCTTACAAGGATCTATTTTTCTTCTTAGCTACCCCATTTTGCTGAGGTGTTGATGGTGCAGAAAAGGTTTGAATGATACCATTATTTTCATAGTAAGCTATGAACTTATGATTTTCAAACTCTCCACCATGATCACTCCTAATGACAATAATATGAGAGCTTTATTCATTTTACAAATGCTTGGAAAATATCTCAAATAATAAAAAAACCTTATCTATAGATGCAAGAATCATTACCTAAGTATATCTACTATAGTCATCAACAATGACATATGCATAATCTTTCCCTCCAAGAGTCCTAGTTCTTGTTGGTCCCACTAAGTCCATATGTAGCAACTGAAGAGGTTTAGTTGTGTACACTTCTCTATTTTATTTGAAAGACTCTTTTTCTTGCATTCCTGGAATTCAAGCATAACATAATTATCCTTTATCAAATTTTAGTTCAAGTAAGAAAACTACAAGATCTTTTTGATATAGTTTTTCTAACATGTCTTTGTTAGTGTGGCCTAATCTTCTATGCCACAATAAGGACTCCTCATGAATAATAGTACACTTAGCTTGGATATTAAACAAGTATACTATTTTCACATTTCCATGTCTTTTACCTAAAACTATAATTAAGTCATGCTGATCTAGGACTGAACAAACATGAAATTCAAACATAACCTTGTATCCACTATCATAAAACTGGCTAAAACTTAGAAAGTTATACTTTAATCCCTCAACTAATAAAATATCAGAATTAGCAGTAGAATGTGGTTGGCCAACCTTACCAATCCCAACCACTCTACTTTTCCCATTATCTTTGAAGGTTACTATTCCACCAATTTTCTCTTTTAACTCAATGAACAACTCTTTCTCCCCTATCATGTATCTTGAGCAACAACTATCTATGTATCACATGTTGCTTCTTGTGGCTCTCATACACACCTGTCTATGTATCACAGTTACTATTCCACCATTTTTCTCTTTTAACTCAGTGAACAACTCTTTCCTCCTATCATGTGTCTTGAGCAACGACTATCTATGTATCACATGTGGCTTCTTGTGGCTCTCATACACACCTATAATGATAATGTCAGGTTTTAATTTTTGTTATCGATTTGTAAATGGGTCCAGGAGGGGTTAGTGACTACAAATTTTTGTACCCATTGCTTCTTGGGTGCCACTAATCTAATGTTGGGAGACTGAGTAGCATTTACCATTTCTACTATAGCTTTTGGAACCTAAACCATGGTCTATTTGGTCCTATATTTTCTTCCACAACTATAATTCTATTTCTTTTATTATTGACAACCTTTCTTCTTTAGTTTCATTTTAAACAAGGTAGAGGCCAAGGTCTTTCTCAAGGCATTGTTCTATGCCTTGACTTCGTCAAGCTAACTGATAGTAGATATTTTACTCTTGAGCAAATTATTTTCATCTTTCAATTTAGAGCATTCATTGGTCATTTTGAAGAGCTGCTTTTTGGTCTCCTTATATTTAGCTTTGAAAGCCTTGAAATTTGCATACATACTTTCTAATTCTTCAATAAAGCTAAGAGATTCTGATTCAGAAATTACTTCATCTTCATGGATGCCATGAGCTAATTCGGGTGTGGTAGTTTTCCTGATCTCCTTTTGTTGGTGACAACATGCTGAATTGTGCTTCGTGCTCATCCTCACTATCACTGGTACTTTCATGCAGCATGTTCTCGAGCACCTTCTATGTTGCAAGTGCTTTCTTCTTCTTGATAAGATTTTTATTATTGCTGTTACTGTTCTTCTTATCATTGTAGTTATTATATCTCTTCTATTGTTCCTCCCCTTACTTCTTGTTTGGTTCTTCGCAGTCATATCTCATGTGGCCAAGTTTGCCATAATTATAGCACGTGAGGACTTCTTTTCTCTTGTCCTTGTTTCTTAAATTTCTAGAATTGCTTCATGTTTTCTTCTTAAACATGGCCTTGAATCTTTTGCTCATCATTGCCATGTCATCATCATTTTTAGCTCCACTTGTTGAAGCTTTGCTTTGAGATTCATCGTCTGACTCGGCTCTCAAGGAGATGTTTCTTTTTCCATTTTGGCTCTTCAAGAGCCTTCTGCTTCATAAAGACTTCATGGGCCATGAGAGAGCTATAATGCTCCGCACCCCCACCCTATGAATTTGACCATGCCACACTGATGCTGATGTAGGGACGCTACCATTTCCCTCTCCTTAAGGGAATCTTCCCATAATCTAATAATTTCCCTAGTTTTAAGAAAAATATCCAACCTAAATTCTTGTAGAGTCTACCTTAAAATGTGATTATTTATACCTGATATACATATATTGAATCAAATAAAGTTTACATTTTTATAATTGTAAGAAAACATTTATAAATAAAACACACATACCTATACTCACAGCTCTGCCCATGATCGGAACCGCTTCATGATGGCAATGAGTTGCCCTGGATTCATACTTTTCTATCACAATATCTTAAATGAGTTACTATGACATGCCAATAAATTTCGTTTATACATCATGTGAAATATTTAATCTACAAATATATAATTTCCAATCTTTGAATCAAAAATAATTACATTTACATTAAGTGACTCCAATCCCCATTTTGTCTTACCACACAGAATTATCTTCAAATCTTGCTCATCTGTCCTATTTCTCAGTTGGGATTCTTTACCTCACCTATTAGCTAAAAAATTACCATAAGAAGACATGAGTCTAAGCAACTCAGTAACTAAGCAAAAATATAAAACAATAATAACCCAGAAACCGCATGTTCTTACCAGAACATGAATCCAAACAATTAAAGAATCATAGAATGCATATACATTTCTAGGGGGCTTGCTTCCTCCTCTATTCACTATAATGCTCTACACCCTTTATGTGTATACAATCATAACCATGAGCATGTCTACCAGACACCTCACATTACTTCCCATTCTAGCCACTCTAGGCTCATCATACGAGACTAGGTGCCATGTAGACACCATACACACCAAAACCATGTCATACAGGCATAACCTTATAACTGTGCCATTTAGGTACCACACGCAATCTCACTGTAACGCCCCGCCCTCCTGGGATCGTTACTCCACTTTACACCATAAATCCACATAATAATACCATGATTTTTCCACCTCCAGGGTGGGTTACTTGGATATATATATTTTTTTTGACCTAATTTCTACAGAAAAATTGGACAGAGTCTCCCTTGAAAAAAGGGCTGTCCACCTAGG
>JAYJMB010005975.1:0-11462 GCA_036873735.1 Pouteria campechiana
AAATTACTTATTGATATTAAGGTTGACCAGATTGAAATAATTTTCAATGTTTTGGCTAAATAAATTATACTGAACACGCTAGTTGATTTCAACGATATCAAAATATCATAAAGAAAATAAATAATTAAATTTCTTATGTCTTGGCTTTATAAATACGAGTACGGGAAAGGGACACGAAAAAAAAAAAGTGGCATTTAATACCGTCGCAGTCAAATTTTTACAGGCAATGCATCTAGAAATAATCATGAATCTGATGCATCTAGAAGTAATCATAAATGTAAGTCAATCCAGACCATCGATGATAGCCGTCTGATAGGCAGCCATCGGAATCCGATGGCAACATCTTCTAGAACGCGCCAGCCATAAAAAGAAAAGGGGAATGTTTTTTTCACATCATGACCATGAATGGCGTACAATAAACAAATAAATCTGTATTTATTTATAGATAATTAAACAATAATTATTCACCAAAACATACCGCTTGCTTATGCAGCTCGAATAAAATATTTCACCCATTGTGGGCTAACCCAGGTTTGAATCCCCTGTAACCTCGGGTTACAAAGTCTCCCCCTAACAAATTGAGACCCACATTTGTTCACCCCCTTACGAAATATTTTAAATACGGTCTACCCTTTTAAACCAAAAAGCCATTAAAATCATATATTTGGGTGGGCTAAGCAAAATAAAAATATAAAAAATTAAATACTTGCTAAAAAAAATAAAACAGACCGTTGTTTATATATGTGAAAATTTTCTTTGGTATGACTCGACCTATTGTTTATTTTTTATGATTTTTGGTTGTAAAGAAGAAAATAATATTTTAAATGTGTTATAAGATGGGATGAACCCAATTGGCCATTGCCGCGACTGATAGCTTTAAGCCTTCAACTGTGACGTATTAGAAACCAACTTTGGTTTAGCAAAAGGTAAATACTCCCTTAGAATTACCTTCCTGTGGAACCCTTTGTTGTTTGTGGGGGGGGGGGGGAGGATGGCGCGCAATAATATTATTACACGCAGTCTATTCCATGAATTGTGTGCTCAGCACAATCCATGATATTCAAAATCATTTCAATTAAATATCCGAGTGGACCACATGCAAAGGAAGAATTTTTATGTTTTTAGCTAAACTTGCTATAGTAAGCACAAGTTGCACAACAAATGAATTAGATTTCGTAAAATTATTTATTGGGTCAAATGGGGGATTGGCGAATACTGGGATAATTTCTCCAAACAAAATTTGGTTGGATAAGCCATCAAAGCCCAAATAGCACTCATTCATGCATGTTGAAGAAATGAGATGCAGTCGACTGTATGAGCCTGAGTGCTTGGGATCACCATACACGGGCGCAGCAAAAATGGGTAACTTTTCTTTTCCTTCTTCCCTTGTATTGCTTTTTTCTCTGCCTTCTAGAACGCACTCATAATGCCCACGACGCAGGTAAGTCCAAGGGCAGTTGGGAGATTGGGACCCATTGATGAAAGGTCGCCAGCTGCTGCAGTGTCTGCCATAAAAGGACAAGTCCTTGCTAGATCAGTTAAATAATTTTGTGACTGCATCCCCAGTTGAATGCTTTGACGTTATTTCAATTTTTTAGTAGAAGTGGATGGATCAGGTACCTCAAAATTATCCAGAGCAAACAACAAAAGGTGCATCGTCATCGTCCAGAACATCAATTTAACAATTAAAATTAGTCCCCACCAAAATTAGGTTGGGACACACTCTAGAGGCAACGTGCACCAATTTATTATTTTTCCAATCAACCTTGAGTCTTGAACGGTTCAAGTTCCCGTGCTACTGTCGCAGTGGCAAGGAAGCCGACGGTGGAACGTAATTTCTAATATATTGCTATTACAAGAATTTTGAACTAAAACCCAATTCGGTAATTGCATTGGATCACCAAATTAATTTATTCAGAAGATTAACCCTCAAAGCTATTTCTGGTAGCACGTAAATAGCTCGAATCTATATTACGAAACACGGGCAAGATTATCGAGGGAGTCCCGAGTGGACAGCAGTGTAGGCTTTTGGGGTCCCCCTCTTTTTACAGGATAGATTAAGCACTAAAATTCGGCTTCTCTCTGACCAAAAAATCAACCTCTAGAGGCACAAATTCCTTCTGTTTTTCAGTCAAATATACAAAAAATGGAAGCGCCTTGGTGCTGACAGACTTTGTCTGTAGTGGGCGAATGGAAGTAAGCCTAACTTTCCTTGACATTTTTTAAATGTGTTAACTACCACGTGCCTTTGAAGTGGACATTCCACCTATTTAATAGCAGCTAATTTTTCATTCAAATTATATCATTTTCTTCCATCTTTTTTTCCTTTATATTCTTTTCTCTTCTTTTTTTCACACCTTTTTCTGGATTCCCCAGAACAAGCTTGAGTATAAATTTGCCTTTTGAGCCAAAGCACCTTGGTGGCTGTTTGGATAACTTGAAATTCTAATATCTAAAGGTAAGTAAACATTCTTTACTACATATATATTAATAATTTTATTTATTTATTATTATTATTACATTTATCCTTTTAATTAAACTTATATAACTTATTTTTATTTATTTTATAAGTAACTGCAGGATGCGTTGCTGACATCATTTTTCTAATTCTAAAGAAATTTTAATCATCTTATTGAAATAGCCGCTTAATGTTGGATCCAATCCGCTTCAATGGTCCAGATATTTATCCCTCCGTGCTAATGGATTATTTATTGAATATTTAACTTGAGCACGCAGTTGTAATATTTAATACTCCTCCTAAAATCCCTTTTTTGACGTCATTTTCACGGGTGTGCAAGTGGAATGGGGCAATGAGAGTGTGGAGGTTTGGAAGTCCAGCGGAGCACGCAAGGCTTCGACGTTTCGCTGGTGCGGGGTCTGACGTAATGACGTTTCATTCACGCGATTCGGTCAACGGGGGCGGCTGGATATTTCCGAAAAGCAATCCTCAATTTCCATACGACACAATGCCAAATCACCCCGCCGCCTTCTACGGCTTCCTGTTTCACTGAGAACAAGAAAAAATTGCTACCGATGGCAACCCACTGGTGTTTTCCGGAATTGCACAACAGCCCCTATTACTCCTTCAAATTTTATTTTATTTTTTAATCTTATCATCAGATCTGTTAATCAATTTCCATTTAATGCTATACACAAGTCTAGTGATTAAAATGTTACTACAGCGCAGTTTGAGATTAAAAAAAGGTGTAAAAAAAGAATAAATTGGAATATGAAAAAGTAAAAAAAAAAAGATAAAAAATGAAATGACACAAGTCACGTGAGGTGGGACAATAATTTCAAATAAGAAAAAAATAAAACATGTAAATTTATTGAATAAAATCACAATAAATAATAATTAAAAATTTAAAATAATTATAAAAAATAGTATTATTGGGTGATTAAACACTACACAGATTAAGGGAGAATTAGAAAGGTTAAATAAAACATATTTTTATTAAAAATATGAAAATTAATCTTTTACTTATTTTCTCAAGGACCAGTCTTGCGAGAAAGTAAAATAAGTAGGGAAAAGATTGATAAATCTCTTTATTTCTTGGAGGAGTTCTCAATATAAGATCATTTATAAACAATGTAAATAGCCACATCTAAAGCCATTTGTATTTTGCTAAATTTGCAAACAACCCATAATAATAATTTTTAACTATGATGTTTTCCCCAAAAGAAATTTTTGAATAAATGTATTTTTAAAATACATGTTAATTTCTTTAATATAAAATTTTAAAGATGCAGTAAATACATTAGTAGTTTTGGAATTTTATAATGTTTCATAAGCAACCCCACGAAGAAAATCACTTGCTCCAATCTTGTCCACGTCCGATTGGATTTGGACCACATTCGATTAAAATTGCGAATGCAACTGATGTGAAAGGACAGGCGACTGTTGCTTGTCTGTTCCATCTCAACCAAGCAGTGACTGGTGTGCCACACATTTTCATTCTAGTCAATGTCCATCACTCTTTACTGTAGTCAATTAGTGAATGTTGTTGGCATTAGACACTTTATTTTACTTGACTCCCGTGCCAGGGATGCAACTTCCGAGCAACTGCCCGGATCTGTCTATCATCAGCGACCATCAACCAGAGCATTAAATCAAAAGAGCTGGCTATCCGTGGGCTACATCCTACTAGATGTCCAAATGGGCAAGGTTTCAACTATAAAGTCTATGCTCTCCTTCTCATATCTTAATTTTATTTAATGCCTATCTGGCTGACTGGGTAGAAAGAGAGAGAGGAAATAATGTGAGTACAGCAAGAAATTATATCAGCCACAAAATAAATAATAATAAAATAAATATATCTAAATTTACAGAAAAACAATTAAAAATTGAAAAATATATTTGTTACTTTTGTTTGGCAATGGAGAAAACAGGTGAAAATATCTTTTCACCTCTTTTTAGGCTTTTTAATTGATAAGGCGTTTAATCACTCTAATAATTTTATTTGTTTTTTTATTATTATATACTTTTCAATCATTATCTCCTTTTTCTATTCAAAATAATATATATTATTTTTATTCACTATATTTTCAGTCACTATCCTCTATTCTATTAAATTATTATTTTTTTACTCTACTTTTTCAGGTCACGTCTCTCTTTACCTCTTCCTCAAGAATATTTAAGAGTAATTAAAATTTATCTCCACCTTTCCATTTCATTTAACGGAAGAAAATCAATCATGTTGATCACTTACATAAGGCCCACATGAAATAAAATACTAAAATAGTTATTTTCAAAAGATATTCAATATTCTATGGTTTTTCTCTCAGGATTGCTATAAATCATATTTTACAAACGATTTATAGATTTAAATATAAAAATATTAACATCTAAAAAAATTTACACATACCGAGCATATATATGTTATCCTTATGCATGCTTAATTTATACTTATCCAGAGAATTCAATATTATAATTATATAATTAAGTTAAAAATAAAAATGGATCGAAAATACAAATTTAATTGCATCACCCGTCCACACGTGTGGCTACCCTGCCCTTGTAGCTGGTGATGCGCCTAATCCTCGCTCAGAGCGAAAAAAGGGTATAAATAAAAATTAAGATAAAAGCCCCCACCACTTCCGAGCCAGATTGTCAGGCTATGTCTAGTGGGCTCCACATTCTTCTTATATGCCTAGCGTCTTCTCATTCGAAGTCCCGAGTCCAAGGCACCCCATCCCAAGCAGCCTAACCACAACCAAAACCCGTTTGACGAAATGCCGCTGCCCGGCACGTTCTCGATGCTCTGCTTCGCCCTCTTCTCCTCTGCTCTCATCTCCACCGTACATTCCGCAGACGAGCTCCAAATTCTGCTCGACTTCAAGTCCCAGCTCTCCGACTCCACCTCCCTTCAATCATGGCAGCCCAATCTCCGCCTCTGCAGCTTCGCCGGCATCACCTGCAACGCCAACGACTCCGTCACCGAAATCAACCTCACCAACCACAATCTCTTCGGCCCATTACCCGTCCAATCGATCTGCGCCCTTCCCTCGCTCCAGAAGCTCATGCTAGGATCGAATTCCTTCGTTGGAACCATTGATTATCTTCCCAGCTGCAAGCAACTCATCCAAATCGACTTCTCCGCCAATCATCTATCCGGC
This sequence comes from Pouteria campechiana, assembly GCA_036873735.1. Classification (NCBI taxonomy): domain Eukaryota; kingdom Viridiplantae; phylum Streptophyta; class Magnoliopsida; order Ericales; family Sapotaceae; genus Pouteria; species Pouteria campechiana. The sequence continues at coordinate 5,617 of JAYJMB010005975.1, forward strand.
TCGGTGCCCGATCTCGCCCCCCTCTCGAAATTGTTGCACTTGAACCTCTCCAATAACCACTTCGCCGGTTCATTCCCGTCGAATTCCATAAAGAGCCTCAGCAATCTGCTTTCTCTCTGCATGGGCGACAACCCGTTCGACAAAAGTCCTTTCCCGATGGAAGTTTTGAATTTTACAAAGCTTCAATGGCTTTATCTGTCCAATTGCAGTCTCGGAGGAGAAATCCCGCCGGCGATTGGAGACCTGACCGATCTCGTGAATTTGGAACTGTCGCAGAATCACTTCACGGGAAAGATACCGCCCGAGATCACGAAGCTCAGCAAGCTCTGGCAGCTGGAGCTTTACAAGAACTTCCTCGTCGGGACGCTCCCGCCCGGGATGCGAAACTTCGCTGAATTGCAGCGCTTTGATGCATCTTTCAACAGCCTGGAAGGTGATATCAGCGAGGTCAAGTACCTTACGAAGCTCACGTCACTGCAGCTGTACCAGAATCAGTTCTCCGGCGAGGTTCCCGCCGAGCTTGGCGATTTCAAAAACCTCGTAAATCTGTCGCTCTACAAGAATAAGCTGTCGGGGACTCTTCCGCAGCGGCTGGGGAGCTGGGCCAACTTCGATTTCATTGACGTTAGCGAGAACTTCTTAGAGGGGCCTATCCCGCCGGACATGTGTAAGCAGGGCACGATGACAGAGCTGCTGATGCTCGGCAACAAGTTCTCCGGCGAATTCCCGGCCACTTACGCCACCTGCACTTCCCTCACTCGCCTTCGCATCAATGACAATCTACTCTCCGGGGAATTCCCATCCGGCGTTTGGGGGCTGCCATTGCTCAACATGCTCGATCTGGGAAACAACAGATTCGAGGGCACGATTGGGACCAACGTCGTAAAAGCTGAAAACCTTGCGCAGGTGGTCCTCTCCAATAACAGATTCTCTGGAAATCTGCCGCCGGAGATCACAAAGGCCACCACTCTGGTCTCCCTCGATTTTCGCTTCAACGAATTTTCTGGGGAAATTCCGGCGGGAATCGGAGACCTGAAGAAGCTCAACAGCTTGTTCTTCCAAGGCAACAAGCTTTCCGGCGAGATACCCACGTCGCTAGGGCTGTGCGCGTCTCTCACGGAGATCAACTTCGCCGAAAACAACCTCGTGGGTCATATTCCGGTCAGCTTGGGCTCATTGCCGTCTCTGAACTCCTTAAATCTCTCCAGAAACCGGCTATCGGGCAGGATTCCAAACAGCCTTTCGTCTCTCAAGCTCAGCCTCCTTGACTTGTCCGAAAACCAGCTATCCGGCCGCATTCCCGATCCCCTCTCCATCGAGGCGTACAATGGCAGCTTCGCTGGCAATGCAAACCTCTGTAGTCAGCGACTCCAATACCTCCGGCCGTGCCCCCAAGAAACCCACAAGTCCAAACGGCTCAAAACGCTCCTCTCCTGTTTCCTCGCCGGAACTTCTCTGTTGTTGGTATCCTTCTGCGGATATCTCGTTTTCAGGAGACGACAGACAGACCGCGACCGTCATCCATTGAAGGAGTCCTGGGACCTGAAATCCTTCTCCGTCCTCACCTTCAATGAACAGGAAATCCTCGCTGCAATCAAGCAGGACAACGTGATCGGGAAAGGCGGATCAGGCAACGTGTATAGAGTGGTTTTGGCGAATGGGAAGGACCTTGCCGTCAAACACATCTGGAATTCCGACGCCGGCGGAGGCTCCGGCAGGCAGAGCACCGCTGCGATGCTGGCTCGTATGCCTGGCAAAATGAGGGAATTCAACGCGGAGGTGGCGGCTCTGAGCTCGATCCGGCATGTGAATGTAGTGAAGCTGTATTGCAGCATCACGAGCGAGGATTCGAGCCTGCTGGTTTACGAGTATCTGCCCAACGGGAGCCTGTGGGACAGGCTCCACACGTGCGGGAAGATGGAGCTGGACTGGTACTCTCGGTACGACATCGCGGTTGGGGCCGCCAAGGGGCTGGAGTACCTCCACCATAGCTGCGAGCGGCCCATCATCCATCGCGATGTAAAGTCGAGCAACATACTGCTGGATGAGTTCTTGAAGCCCCGGATTGCTGATTTTGGGCTGGCTAAGATCGTTCAGGCAACTGGGGCCATGGATTCAACGGTCGTGATTGCTGGGACACATGGGTATATTGCACCCGGTAAGTGTATTTAATTTGGACAAACCATGAGATGTTTGTCTATGAGAACTTACGATATCCTTACTTTCTTTTTAGTATTATTTATATTTTCAATTATTAGTAAATAATTTTTTCAATTTAAAAGCCTACCTATTTTATTAACTTCAACCATATTAATTCCTTCTTTACATCTCAAACCCAATTTGCCCAACGCGCATGTATCATGTCACTGACTCTGAACATTATTTACAAATTTAGATAACAAGAAAAAAGAAAAATATCTAATACAAAATTAAAGATGTTTTAGTATAAACAAATTTACCAAATTTTCTACATAGTCTCACCAGTTTACGATAATGTTTTATTAGATTAAGTTTAATTATTATACTTATTTTTATATGCGTAGCTACGATCCGCTAGATGTTCATCGTTAGAAACTCAGATGGATTATTCTAGAATAGTGTTAAGTTACATGACGTTAAAGAGTTTTTGCTGCTATAGATTATTTAAGGTTTCAATTATGATGATTTTTATACTCATTATTAAATGTACGGAAATTAATAATATAATTAATTTTGATCTATTTCGAATACTGTGGTAGAATGAAATGGCAAGGTTGTATAAAAATTTGAAATGAAACTTGTTTTAAGAAATATTACCTTTTGTTTTACCAGATAATGACCACGACGAGTCTACAGTTCTTTTCATGGCTGCGATTACGCATGCCTCCTTATGCATTTCGCCATTACGTAGTCCTAATTTAAGAAATATTTGAAAATAAATCTTAGAAGTAAGGATTTAATGCGCGGTTAAGATATTATATTCTAACAGATAGTGGCGCATGTTGCAGAGTACGCATACACATACAAAGTGACCGAGAAGAGCGACGTCTACAGCTTTGGGGTGGTGCTTTTGGAGCTGGTGACCGGTAAAAGGCCGATAGAACCAGAATTCGGCGACAACAAAGACTGTGTGTATTGGGTATCGAGCAAGATGGGGAGCATGGAGGAAATGGGCGGGGTGGTGGATCCCAGGATCCCTGATTCCATGAAGGAAGACGCTCTCAAGCTCCTGCGTATTGCAGTCCTTTGCACTGTCAGGCTCCCAGCCCTGCGGCCTTCGATGAGGACGGTCGTCCAAATGCTGGAGGATGCCGCCCCCTACAGATACACTGAAATCTGCGTCAAGGATGAGAAGAAGGGAGAGGAAGCAGACAAATGCCACAGCCCTGTTTGAATTAAGGTGGCTCAAATCTGCAAAACGCATGTCATGTTGGGTGGTCGGAAATTCACAGGTGCTTGCCGATTTTCAGTTTGGAAATTAATCTGGCCTAGTTGAAAGTTGGACTGGGCTGGTTTTGGCTTTTCGGCATCGGCATCCTGCAAACGGCTTTAGCTTGCACGTGTTTGGAGCTTGTACATGCAATCAATGTGTAGTTTTTTAAGCACCCTATTACATGTACTACTGGCTTTCGAAGGTTTTTGCCTGCGAAAGGCATGTTTGGCGAGAAGGGGATATAGAAATGCATGTGAATAGAATAAATGATGGCACTATATGTATATATATCCCTTCTCAAAACTACATCCTACGCGGGCTCTTAAATCGAAAAATTTTGCAAAAATGATCCTATAATATGAAAGGTGCTGTTTGGATCTGTATTCTTTCTTTCTTGATTTGCACTTCGTTCGCCCAGAACCACAAGGAATGAGGAATAGCGTGAGATGATTTACTACCCACGGGAAATCATGTTGCATGTAGACATGATTCGCGTGCAGCGATGGTAACATGCCACTACATGCAGGGTATTCAAGTGGCAGCCATGCATTGCCTATTCATGTTGACGAATGCTTGGTGGCTTGGAATATTTCGTTTAGATGGTGACACCTATGCAAAATGACCTGCTCCAACAGGTCATTTTAATATTTTTTTTATTAAAACTATTCATCCAAATTATTTTTCATTTTACCCCTATGTGCCTTCATCAGTAAATATATTATAAATTTATCTGTGTTGTGTAGGTCGATGTCAACTAAAATAAATAAAATTAAAATAGATTAAAAAATATTAATAATGGTGAGAAAAAAATAAAGTTATTGTAATTATACTTGAAATTAATGTTTTGGAGGATAGTGCTTCCCAATTCATTTCAACCCAACCAAACAGCCTCAAAATGACTTCCCAATTCCTTTCAACCCAACCGAACAGCCTCAAAATTTCCTAGAGTTATTCTATGTCTTCCTAACTTACATTCATTTATTGGCATTTGGCAGGCTTTTGGAAACGTCTCACGAGTGAAATCCGTTGGCACGTGCGGTGTAATGAAACTGTGTGTTGGGAAATCATTGAAGAGAGATTGTGGGATAGTGAGTTGCAATTGTCGCATTAGACTGCTTTTTGTAGAAAATGCATGGAGTCTTTGGGGGCTGTGGCCTGTCCTAGCTAGTCACGCGATCAGCGTGGGAAGCGATGGAAATTTGGCGCCATGCGACAAAGCAGCGGTCTTTCTCTTCTGGCCATCGGCTGGGAAGTGGACAGGTGGGCATCATCACATTCCTGAAAAGACCAATACCACACGCAAGTCAAGCTTCACGGAATGGATGGATGATGTGCAGGCAGGTGGGAAATGAAGTCAAGATTGATTAAGGGGTTGTACTTGGTTCAATGTACCAGGATGGTAAGGAAAGTAATAAGAGATAATCGAGATATTAGTTGATGTAACATAATAAAGACGAGATATGCCTGATAGCTGCTCAAAAAAGAAAAATTTCAGCGAAATGGATTGAATTGACTATGACAAATTAATTTATTTTTGGATAGAAAAAGATACAATTTGCGTAGAGATGAAACTGATGAGGGTCGTAATGCCTTATTTGATCAAGGTTGTGTTTCGTTTGAAGTAAAAAATATGTAAAAGAAAAGAAAATTTTAAAGAAATATATAAAAGGAAGTCAATAATATCAGCAATATAAGGATATATCCTAATCAAACTAACAATAAAAAAATAAATAATTTTTGAAGGGTAACTGATGATTGGGAAAAGTAGGGTATCATGGATAATAAACATCACATTAGTATCAAAAAAATAAAAAATAAATAAAAATACACATCTTTTACCTAAAAGGGTCTTTTACTGAAAAAAGGGTAATTTCCCTCAATTTTTCTCTCAAAACAATCAGTGGATAAGAGAGGTAAATGGGAGGTTAAAAAAGAGACAATGTTTTCACTTACATCCAATCAGACATATGACCCCTGGAAATGGTGACGAATCATGAAATTAGACGGCACAAAAGATAAGTATGTTTGACTGATGATGGGACCAAGACAAGGGAATGAATGGATTGGCCGTTTGAATGAAGCTTGAGTGTTTGATGGCCTAGTTGCACTGGTCTTTGATTTGGGCTTTGCTCAGGATTGTGTCAGTGTCCAACTCAGACCCACAGAGAAGAGTTTCAGCCAAGCCCGTAGATGTGAAAAATGAAAATTCCAGTGGATGCCTGCTCAAGGGACAAGGGCTTATTGATAGCAGGATAACCCAATCATAGGAAAGATTGCTGTATGAATATAAGATAGATTATCATTGACCTCGTTACGCTAAAACTAATTAAGCTTTCTTACCCCCAACGTAGGGGTGCCACTTGGGTCGGGTTTAACTACCGCCCAGACCAAATCAACCTGATTTTGGTACCATTATGGTTGGGTGAATATATAT
>JAYJMB010005976.1:0-11461 GCA_036873735.1 Pouteria campechiana
ACCTCAACACCAAATTTTTTTTTTGAAGCTCCTTACTTTAACCTTCTGATCATAATATTGCTTGACTTGGGCCTATTATCGAACCATCCTGGCTTGGGAGTTGATCCTTGTTTCCTCTAGCAAATCCAAGTTAGTTTCCAGAGCCTTGGTGTTAACCTCTACATTGAAATTAGTAGTCTAGGAGGAGGAAATTTTTAGTTCTATAGGGATCACGGCCTCGAATCCATAAGTAAGCATAAAGGGTAACTCGCCTGTTGACCTCTTCGGTGTTGTCCTCAGTGCCCATAGTACTTTTGGGAGCTCCTGATACTAGCTATCTCCATAGCCTTCCATCTTTTTTCTTAGGCCGATTATAATATTTTTGTTAGTGGCTTCCGTCAGGCCATTTGTCTATAGGTGTGCTATAGAGGAGAAATTTGGTCGGATCCCATATAAGGTGCAAAACTCTTTGAATGGCTTGCTCTCAAATTACATTCCGTTGTCCATGATGTGGACTCCTAGGACTCCAAACCTACACATTATGTTTTGCATTAGGAAGCACTTGGCTTGTTCCGTTAATATTAATCTAGTTGCTTTGGTTTCTGATCATTTGGTGAAGTAATCCACAACGATGAATATGTACTTCTTTCTCCTGGCTGCTAGGGGGAAGGGTCCTAAGATGTCCACTCTCCATTAGTAGAAGGGCCATGGGCTACTGATTTGTTGAAAACTGAATTGCTGGTAGTCAGGGGATGGTGGCATGCTTCTAGCACTTGTCACATTTATTGGCATATTCTTTGGAATCTACAGCCATTGTGGACTAGAAGTACCCTTGCCTCACTGCTTTAAAAGCTAAGGTCTTGGCCCCTATGTGGTTTGCATATTCTCCCTTGTGTATTTATTTGAGGATCTCGTTTCCTTTCCTCTTAGTTACATATCATAAATATGGGTGTAATGTCTTCTCCGGTAGAGCTTATCATCTAGATAAAGAAATTTTGCAACGAAGCATGCCAGCTTTTTAGCCTCTATCGGATCTGTAGGTTTTTCTCCTCTCTTTAGGTATACATGGATGGGATTCATCCAAGAGAGTTTTGTATCTTTCGTCATCGTTTGCTCAATCTCTGGAACACTGGGAGCCAAGAGGTGTTCCAAAAATTGTTTTTCGTGGGAGAAAAGATGGTGTTGTAGTCAACTTTGATAGTCTGTCTGCTTGCTCATTTTCTTTTCTCGGTATATGTATGATCTTGATTTTGCGGATCCATCCCAACATGGTTTTAGTAACCAACAAATATTGCATCATAAGTAGCTCCTTGGCTTCATATTCTCCTATCAGCTGTTTCACTACTAATTAGAAATATAAATAACTAAGTTGCTCATCTTGAGTAATTAAGTGATCCGAAGGCCAACTAGCAGAGCCTCATACTTGGGTTCATTGTTGGTCACTGGGAAGTGGAACCGTAATGTGTATTTTATCATGTGTCCTTTGGGGCTTTGAAGAACGAGTCCAGCTCTTGCACTATCCTTGCTAGATGATTCGTCCACATGCAGTCTCCAATGAGAGGAGTTATATAACGGCGGATCCTTGTCCATTACAGGAAGCTTGTATAGTTCTCCTGCTAGTGTTTCCATTGGCGCTTGGGATGGATCCGCATCCTGGGCGGAACTCGTCAACCTTGTGACTGCTAGAAAGGTTTTACTTTGATTTGTTTCATCTACTTTCCCTGTACATTCGACTAGGAAAATGGCCAGGATTTGGCCTTTGATGGCTGTCCTTGGTATAAACTCGATGTCAAACTTGCTGAGTTCTATGAACCACTTAATGAAGCATCCTGATAACTCCATGTTTTGTAGGAGTTATTTGAGTGGCTGGTCTATGTAGACTCGGATTGGATAGCCTTGAAAGTATAGTCTAAGTCTTCTTGCAGTGATTATTAGAGCATAGGCTATTTTTTTGATAGTAGGGTACCTTATCTCTGCATCTGTTAAGATTTTGCTAACGTAGTATATGGTTGAGTTTGACCTTATTCTCTGAATAATGTTGCTACTATGGTTTCAAGCCTGATGGTGAAGTAGAGGCACAAGATTTTTCTTTTCTCTAGTGCACTCAGTAAAGGAATAGCGGCCAGATATGATTTGAGTCCATCGAAGGCCTTCTATGTTTCTTTGCTGATTTCTTCTTTGTTTGGATTCATTGACACTCCCTTCTGAAGAGCTTTAAAGAATGGGAGGCTTCTTTCTACAGATTTGGATAAGAACTTGTTAAGTGTCGCTAATCTTCCTGTCAAATATTGGAGCTCTTTGGTACTACTAGGTGTTATCATATCTCGGGTGGCCTAGATTTTCTCAGGATTTGCCTCGATGCCCCTCTACGAAATCAAGAATCCTAGTAATTTTCCTATGTTACACTAAAATGCACTTCTGAGGGTTTAATTTTATCTTGTAGTTCTTGAGGGTTTGAAATATTTTTCCAGGTCTTGGATATGGTGTTTCCAAGTCCTGCTTTTCACCACCATATCGTCAAAGTACGCTTCCATGTTCCTGTTGATTTGGTGTTTGAATAAGTTATTCACCATACTTTGATAAGTGGCTCTGGCATTTTTTAACCCGAATGACATTACTTTGCAATAGAATATGCCGATCTTTTCTTGATTAGGCTTGTGCATCTGGATTTGGCGATACCCTGAGAAAGCATCCATGAAAGTGAGCAATTCATGGCCAGTAATAGAGTCTACAAACTGGTCGATGTTGGGGAGAAGATAGCAATCTTTGGACATTCTTTGTTGAGTAGAGTGAAGTTCACACACATGCACCATTTTCCATTTGCTTTCTTTACCATGACTATGTTAGCTAGCCATTCAGGATGTTGCACTGGTCTGATGAATCTAGCTTAAATCAATTTATCCACCTCTGTTGCGATGACTTCTTTCTTCTCTTGTGAGAATAGTCTCTTCTTCTGCCTGATTGGTTTATGGGTGTCGTTGATAGCTAGCTTATGTGAGATAATCAACAAATCCAGTACAGGCATGTTAGAGGGTTCCTAGGCGAACACGTTGGTATTCTTTCTCGGTAGGTTTATTAACTCTTGATGGGGCAAGGCTTCTGAGGCAAAGCCAATTTGAATGATTCTTTTGGCGAAGCTGAGGACCAGCGAAACCATCTCCAATGGTTCTATTGGCTCACTTCTGGTAATTTGTTGCTCATATTTGGTATTAATGGTATCGATCTTCATATTCCTTGATACCTTTTCCCTTCACTTATATTTCATAACATTCTTGGGTGATCTTTCAGTCTCCTCTGGCTATACTTATTCCGCTAGATGCAGGAAATTTAACAGCCAAGTGGTATGTAGATACTACTATCTTTATTTTATTAAAGCCTGGACATCCTAGAATGGTGTTATATACTGAGGGTACATTTACTACCATCAAATCTAGGAGTGTGGTAGTCCTTTCGAGGGCTATCTCCTATCATGAAAGGGAGAATGATGATGCCTTCTGAAAATACTTCATCTCTAATGAAGCTTATTAATCGTCCCTCTACTGCTTGCAACGCTTTTTTGCCAATCTGTATCTTTTCAAAAAAATGGCAGAACATAATGTTTGCAGATAAGCCATTGTTCGCCATGATCCTTTTTACTTGGAAGTTTGATATTACTGCTGTGATGACTACTGTGTCATCTTGTCCCCCTGCTCCGCTTGCCAACTCTTCCTCAAAAAAATAATTGGAAAATCTTCTTCCTCCATCTTTTATTTGAAGCTTTGTCCAACCAAGTTCACCTATTCTGAGATCACTTATGGTTTGACTGTGGGGCCGCTAGTGATAATATTGATGATTCCCGTTGTAGGTTGATTAGCTTCCATTGCGGTGTTTTTGTTATCTCTTCTCACCATTATTTTATTTTGGAATTGACCTTTTCTCTTGCCTGGCATCCTCTAAGGGTTGCCTGCCAAGAAATGCAATAACCTTCTGCCCATTATGAGCTTCTTAATCTCTTCTTTTAGGATGTAATATTCTTTTGTATCATGGCTAACATCTTTATGATACAGATAGTATTTGTTGGCGCCAAGGCGATGTCTGCTTTTGATGATGGGTGGGTTACAGATCCGATATCCTTGGTTTTGGATTTTGTGGAGCATGTGTGTTGTAGGGCGATTTAGGGGAGTCATGGGTGCCTTTGACAGCCTACCCCTAGTAGACCCGTAAATCCTGCTATCCCGATGCTGTGGGGGGGAGCGGTTGTCTCGACGTCTTGGGGAAGAGTGATCGGCTCAGCGTCTTAGGAGAGAGCGGTTGTCCTATCGCTTTGGAGGGGAGCAGCTTCATCTCCTCCTAGTGCTTTTGTCCACTTCAATGTATCGGTTTATGGCCTTCAGAAGTTTCGAGTAGTCTTTGGGGGACCACAGGTGTAGCTGGTACCTCACGTTGGTATCTACGATACCATCTTGGAGTGTTGCCGCCATGACATTATAGTCCAGCCTCTCTATATCAAGAGAATGACTGTTGAACCTATTGAGGTACTCACAAAGGGTCTCACTTTCCCTCTATCTCACTAACAACAATGACCTTACTTTCCTCCTCGGCCTTCGTTGGCTAATGAAGTACTTCCAAAACTGCTACTCTGAGTTATTGAAAGAGCTGATTGATTTCGGTGTCATTATTTGGTACCACGATAGTGCCACTTCCTTGAGTGTTGGGGGGAAGATGCGGCACTTTATGGTGTCCAAGACCTCTACTAGGGTCATTTGCCCATCGTATCTGGCGAGGTGATTGTCCAGATCTATGGTGCTATCGTAAGCTTCCAATTATGGCATTTTGAATCCCTTTAAAACTGATTCCTCTAGGATCTCTTGGACGAAAGAGGAACACTTCGTATGTTGCTTCTCCGCAGGCACCAGGGTGTTCCTTCTTTCATAACTTATTGTGTGGTCCTCAAGGAGCTTCTTCAACTCAAGGTGAGATGAAGCCTCCCTTTCTTAGGTGTAGATTTCTTGTCTTTGGACCGGCATTGGGATACTATTGATTGCCCTGACTAGGAGGTCTCTCGCGTCTTGCTCCACCAGTCCCCCCAAAGCATGGACTACCATGGGGTTTGCCAGTTGTTCCGTAGGGGGAAAATTGGCAAGTTGCGGTCTAGGGACCAGAGCGATAGGTGTTGGACTTATTCTCACAGGGTTTTCAGATCCGTTCTCGACCGGATCTGCCTGATGGCAGTGTAGTTAAGGAGGGTATCCGCCCATAAGGTTGCTTTGTTGCTACATGAATTGTTGTATCATCTGTTGCATCATACCTTGAATAATCTGTTGTATCACCTATTGACTTGTCGGACCAGGTTGGCCTAACAAGTCTTCAAGTGATATTGTATCGCCGTTTTGGTTAGACTAGGAAGGCATGTTATTAATTGCAGTAGGGAGCAAGGGTGCGTTTGTGTTGCCTTGAATATCGTCTGACATATTTGGGGTTGTTTGAAAACATTTTCCCCAGACGGGGCTAATGTTTAGGTCATCCCCAAATGGAATATTGATGTGGCTTTTGAAAAGATCTCACCTAGAATCTTGCAAGACTAGAATAAAAGTCAAAGGATGCTGGGGGTGTTCTTGGCGTAAACACTTCGACGTTTAAGTCAATAAGGGAATCTTTTAGAGATGATGAGATAGTAGCAAGAGCTTATATTTCGAGGCACATGCCTGAGTGTATTTATAGTTAAGCATGATGCGTAGCCGGGATGCATACATAGCCTGTATGCAAGCGAGATAAGGATTCTTGCCTAGAAAAGGATTCCAGAAGGATATATATCTAAGTCCTGGTCTTATGGGACAGCGTAGTGGCTGGGAAAGATATCCCAATAAAGTAGGGATCTGATGTGGCGCAGTGCCAACTGGATAATTGGGTATCTGTGTTAGAGTTCTTTAACATGTTGTGATGTAATTAGTATTTTTGTTACATGTACTAGCTACATCTATATTACTTACTAAGTTGTTGTGACTCACTCCAATATTATTTACTTTTTTATAAAGAATGTCTCTCGTGGAGAGCATTAGTCATGGCATGGGGATAGGTGTGGCAGAGTTTTCTATGAGAGTGGTTTTGAAAATAGATGTTGTATTTCTGTTTTTAATTTAAAGAATTATACTTGATTACATTATAGATTGTATGATATTTTCATTCTTTTTCTTAATTATAAGTTTTTATGGTTCCCTTTTGTGCTTATGTTACATATCTAATACGATAGATATTGGGAGATTCAACTCAGGATTTGGGAATGACATTTAATCGTGTTGTTCCTAGGACTGGGGTATGGTTTTACTTATAAATTTTTATTATCTTAAAAATTATCCTAATTGAAAATCTTTGTAAATCATAATAAACATAAGCCCATAAAATTGTTTCAAAATATTTTTAAAAATATTAATGCCAAAATGTATTTCTATTAAAATAATATTTAATTTTCTATTAAAATAATATTTAATGTCTTGACTAAATAAATAATTAATACTAAATAAGTAGTCGACTAGCTACCCCTTAAACGTCATAACACGTGAAAAACGAAAAAACTATGTCATATCCGTGTAAGATTTACTAACAATTCATTTATTTCCATTGGAAATGTTAAACCTTGGGCAACCAACTACACGTCGTTGCTCATTTTAATTGATAAAAACTGATTTTTCCTATGGTGGGGGGCATCTGATAACGTGTCACTAGAAGCTCGCATTTCCAAAAGTACTAATAATAATTCGGATCAAATCCGGACAATTTGTATTATTTCTGATGTGGGCAAAGGGTTTGTTACTGTCACATGCCACATGCAATTATCTGAGGCATGCAAAACGAACTCCGCGCCGGGACGGAACGAGCGATTCCCGCGGATTTGTCCTCACGGCATGAAATCACGTGTCGGGTCACGTGACCTGCAGCTTGTCTATCGGGGCAGCGCGAGGAACTTAGGAGCATTTTGCATCTAGGTGACTATCAACGTAGATAGATACACATGCATATTCAGTATAGACAACAAGTTCAGCCGAGAAACTTCAAATCCGATACATGGAAATCAATTAAAATTGAGGATTTATCACTTGTTGAATTTTTTTTCCTTTTAACTAAAACGTTATATTTTATTTTAGTGAGCCAGTTGAGCTAATTAATGGTAGATTCACTTATATTTTTAATCAGATCCATACATTATGCTTGAAATAAATTTATGTTTAACAAATTATAATAATATAATATTGTATGAATAATATCAATTAAAAAGAAATATTTTAGAATTTTTATTATTACAGCTCACTTGAAAATTTAATCTCTTTTTAACATATTAAAAATAAAATACGAGGGGCCTATTTTCTCACTCTCCTCCACCCGATCCTCTCTCGTATTTTTCCGTAGGCGTCAGTAACTTCCCTCTCTAATTGGCAATTCATACGAACCGGGACCAAGGGATAGGCGATAAAAAGATTTTTGGCTTGAATTAGAATGAAGGAGAGTGGAAGCTTTTCACATCAAATGGAGCATCATCTCTTATTCTTTATTGTCCATTCTTCTCCCATTATTCCATGTTCCCATTATTCTCCCATTTTGTCAGGGGTCGCATACGTTTGTGACTTGACGTGGTGGCTTCACGTGGGCCTTATCCTGGCACGTTGGATTGGGTTTGGGCCTCAGGCAGCTGCAACGGAGGAGCTTAATGGATTTCACTGTACTTTATCCTTTTCCTTTTTTACCAATTATAAAATTTTGGTAAGATCCAAACCAACCATCCTACTTATTCTTATATATATTTCTATTGCGCTGAACATGGTCTTCGTTCAAAATTTGAGTGGATGACAACAAATATAAATTTATAAGATTGTCTGAGAATAAATTTTCAAATGTCGAAGATTGTATAAATTTCTGATGGAAATAATTTTTAATATCTTACTAACTAAATTACACTAAGCATGATAATTGCTTTCAATTTTATTAAGATATTATAATTTATTAAAAAAGAAAAAATATACATATATATATATATTCATACAAAAGAAAGTATTTGTATGCCACTATTTATAACGAATATTTCTATACAATCTTGTCATTTAAGCCTACTGCAATATTTTAATTAGATCCAAACTAGTAAAATTATTTACTTTTATATGCTTAATTATAGATACAAAATTTACCTTGATTGGAAATTCATATAAACCATAATAATAAAATCTTTTTAAAGTAATAGAAAGTTACGTTATTTTAAGAGTCTTTTAGTATGACCCACATGACTTTTCAGTTAAGGTAATTTTTACACGAGACTCATGGATAAGCATATAAAAATAAATAATATGATTGATTTGAATCTAATAAGAATATTTTAGTGGGCTAAGAATATTTTAGTGGGCTTAAATGGTGATGCTGCATACAGATATTCATTGTAACCGGTTGCATGCACATATTTGTAAACATATAAATATAGGAAATAGTTATATAAGATCAGCCTTATTTAAGATAAAGTAAGATCAGTTTAATAGATCCTAAATAATAATTCACATCCACGATTCATCCCATTAACTAGATACAACTGTCCATGTTACACGTAAATGTCAAAAAACATCTCAATCAGTAGCTTAAATAGGCCAAAACAAGGAAACTATTTAAGAGTTAAGGCCAAAATAAGCAAGTAATTTCAGCAACGACAAAGTACACGTAAAAATTTGTGTACATCCTTTGATTTGATGGGAAGGATTAAAATATTATATGACATTTTGTGTCGCTTTCAAGAAAAATACATATCATTCCATTTGAATTTTTTTTTTTAAATGTCTTGAAAAGCATTCACTTGCACCTCTAGCTAGTGTACTTAAAGCAAGGCCATTTTCAGTAAAAAATACATTTGAATCAGAAGCTTCTCTTCCCATGGAATAATGAAACATAAATGTCCAGAAAATTATTTACTACGAGGGAGACAAATGCGTAGCAGTGGCATAACAGAGTTTGGTGTGTCTGAGTACTTCCCTTAGATCCAGTCTGGATGGTGAGATCTCATGATGCCATCCACTTGTCATCAAAATTATAGGTGTAAAATGGTGTCTTTACCCAAGATTTTCACTAGAATTTTTGACTGCTCACATGGTCCAGTTCTTTTATTTAATACAATATGTTAGGTGTTGATTAAACGATCTATATTTACATCCTTCAATGCTAGGCTGGGAGATGAGCGGGATGATGGGCTGGGGCAAATAGGATTGGCTGAAGTGGGGGAAAAGAAAACTATTCTTCCACTGAAAAGATTATAACAGATGTGTCAACTAGTGGGCTTGGGGGCATAACATTAACAGGTGAAAATAATAGTGGTATTACTTAGCTTGTGCTGTTTTACTGTTGCTGCTATCATATAATTCTATTACTTACATAACTAATGTATTATTATTTCTGTATAAATAATGAGAAATGTGTAATTTGAAGTGATCATACACTGGTGAACCGCATATTACAGAAGCCTAGGTGCATTTGGATAGGATGCATTAGGGTGTGTAATGGGGTGTAAATTGGAATGGAGGGTGCATTAGGGAAAAAATAAAACAAGATAATGAGTAATATATATTAAAAAAAAGTAGAAAAATGATTGGAAGAATAAAAATAAATGATTAAAAAGTAAAGAATATATAGAGATAAATGATTAAAAAGGTATAAAAAATATTAAAAAGTAAAGATAATAATCAAAATATTAGGTGTGGTTACTAATACTTGTTCAGTTGGAGAGTGTAGCAGGGTTTGTAGTAATAATACCCAGATTCATCCATACACAGCCTTAATAGTGTTTGATATGAGCTATTGCTATGCATCGTGTGAATCATAAAATGACACACAAAAGAAAAGATTAAAGATCGAGTGCCCAAAATTAAGAAAATTTTCACTTGAGAAGGTCTTCATAGAATGGTAGTGTCACAACAATAAATTAAATTGATGGGATAGCTCAACATAACTGAAGGTTGGTTGGGGACAACAATAAATTAAATTGATGGCGTAGCCCAACATCACTAAAGGTTGGTTGGCGTTAGAAAAGTTTTATTGTCATACTCCTTTAATTTGTTTATAACTTAAAAGGCTTGTTTGCAATTTGTGATTCTCTATTGTCATCCAACACCCAAAATTGCCCAAAATTGCCCATGATTATTTCTAAGCTTTTGCCTGTCTTATCAAAACTAGGAACGTTTCTATTTTTGGGGATCTATAGAGTCTTGACATGAGAGCTAATTGGTGAAAATTTTAATTTAAAAATAAATCTTTGTTAGAAGTCTTTGAGTTAGAGAGTAGAGAAGGACAAAATCATATGCCCTTGAGTAGCAAAGGAATTTAATAGGCCTACAGTGGATAATACTTCATTCTATTTAAGACTAATGATTTCGCAATATTTGGTGGACCTTAGAGTTTGAGATACCAATTATATAAACTTTTACTAATAGAAAATAGATAATTAATAAAGTTAGGTTATTATTAACTTGAATTGCCTAACTTTTTGTGTGGTTAGTTTCAAAATATATTTATTTTGATAGAGGGAAAAAAAGTCAATCTTGTTAGTTTAATTCATTTAGCAAACCTCGCACATTTTTTATGAGAAATTATCATTATTTGTTATTTCTTACAAACAACTAATCTTATCTTCTTGTTTCCTAAATTGTGGATTTTAAGTCATTCTAATTTTGTATTTATACTAAAGATAAAATATAAGATATAGGAATTGATCATATTTCTATAGAAAATATTGCGAAATATACAACTTGTAGCACTTTGAGTATAACTAAAATGAAAAATGATGCCCATTCAATACCCTAAAATACGCATGTTTACTTGCACTGCATTCAACTAGCATCGGACCTAATGATTACTCCATGTAATGGCAAATTATAAATGATCAACATAAAATGAGGGCTTTCGTTTTTTCGTTGGAAAAGGCTACAATTATTTGCAAATATAATCACAATATTTAACGTATATTGCAATGCCCCCAATATTTTGAAAATTATAAATATACCAAGTCGTTTGACTTATGCTGACTTATACTGCAAATTTACCTGTGCCATTGTGGTTCATGTGAAAAAATTTCAAAATGCCCAAATTGTCCCGATCTTCTTACCCAACATGCCCAAGCCTACCTTTGCTGGTCCGTCTCAACGCACCAAACCCGCGGCTACCCATGATCGCCGCTTTGAATCTTACCCGCTGGACTTCCAGGTAGAGGCTCTCCTTCGTATTATAGTCCTTGATGATGTGCATCTTAGAAGGAACATAGGTTGCGATGAGGGGTTGGGCGAGGTCGGCAGCCTTGGCGGCAGCGAAGGCGTCGAAGTCATCTTCTGGCTTTTGCTGGGAATCCTCAGAGGAGTCTTGCAGCTGGAGGTTGACGAAACCCCAGTTGGTGCCATAGAGGACAGAACTGGGTTGGGCGTGAAGGAGGGCGACAGAGTTGCGAGGGCGGAAGTAAAGTTCTTCAAGGCCTGGTGGACAACGAAGG
>JAYJMB010005977.1:0-11459 GCA_036873735.1 Pouteria campechiana
TCCCCACTTAAAAATTTCAGAAACCCTAGTGGTTTAGGGTTTGATTTTTCATCAAAAATTCAACATGATTTGCATGTTCTTCTTCCATAATATCATCAACAACTTAATGGGATTAAAACCATACCTTAATCCTTGAATTTGCTTGGTGGGTTTCACTGATCAGCAACAAGATTTCAAATTTAGTTGGTTGCTACCCTTCTAATCCAAGAAAATTTGGATTCTATTAGTTGCCCTTCCCACCAACTAGAGATTGCTTCCACTTCTATTGATCAAAACCTATCAAAACATAGCATTTGAGAGAGGGGGGGAGGGAGTTTTACATGAACAGGGGGTATGGGCAAGGCTTACATGAGAGTGAGATGGGAGATGTGTCACAGCTTAACCCCATCGCGAGACCCAACACCCTGTTGGGCTCCGTCCTCTGACCTGTCAGCTAAAATTTAAATAAAAAGGGTGAGTCTGGGCAAACTAAATAAGTAGGTAAGCAAAAAAAATATGATTATAAATAATATAATAAACAATGGCAACTAGAGTAATAAACAAAGATGCAAACAGGCAAAACATACCATGCCATATGCAGGATGTCATAGTCAGTCAGTGGCTAAGTTCATTAAGATTTTAATCTGAATATTTCATTAATTATTTCATACAAATACTCATAATGATATCGTATGCATGTTAATCGATCAATACCGACTCAAATACTGATATGTCATACTGCCCTTTTTTTTCTACCAATCCATGATTACCTCTTCTACCCATATACACCCCACCATCATCCACACACTCCTCCCCGAGAGGCATACAAACCAGAACAGTACCCTTTCACTCTTCAACGTGTCAGGTCCATCCTGCCACTCCCGGCTAGAAGCCTGCAAGGTCCATATAGTCATATTACTGTATCCAGTGATACCCCGCCCTTATCACCTCACAAGAGTACCAGTTCTCCATAAACACGCCTACGCAAGCTACTCAGGCCAATCATAGCAATTAGGCCACCAGGCCAATAGTAATGCCCGGCCGTGCCGACTACCCACATAACTGCCCACTACCAACTAGGCCACTCCTCGCCACATGGTGGACACAAGTTGAGCCCATGACCATCATAAAATATATAAATGAGCCACATTGGGCTCAAAGCCAATCAGGCGCCAAAAGGCACTCCCGAGGGCGTAGAATGCATGTACATAATTTCTAAATAATATGAAAAATTTTTGTTCAAAGATTAATCTTCAGTCGAGCTATCATCAGATGAAGATTAAGCCAATAGATGTGACAAAGACTGCATTCAAAACTCGATATGGACACTATGAATTCTTAGTAATGCCATTTGGATTGATAAATGCTCCAACAATCTTCATGGATCTCATGAACAGGGTGTTTAGGCCATATCTAGATCACTTTATGGTTGTATTTATTGACGATATCCTAATTTATTCCAAAAGTAAAAAGGAGTATGAAACTCACCTGAGATTAGTTTTGCAGCAATTGAGAGAAGAAAAGTTGTATGCCAAGTTAAAGAAATGCGACTTCTGGATGACCAGTATAGCATTTTTGGGACATATTATATCAGGAGCTAGTATTTCTATAGATCCACATATGATTGAAGCTATGGTAAATTGGCCCCGACCTACTACAGTAACAGAAGTTCACAGTTTTCTGGGATTTGCAGGTTATTACCGCTGATTTGTTGAAAGATTCTCTACTATAGTCATACCTCTTACATAGTTGAAAACTTTACAATAGTAAACATTTACATTTTTGACATTTCCAGGGCCTTACATTTTCCTAAACAATCACAAATCCTACAATAGATTTATGAATATCTATGGAAAAAAAAGTAGTTAAGAGAAGGAGTCTTGATTTCGACTGACTCAGCAAAAATGATTTGAATTTGGACATATGTAGATGGATTAAAATCCAAGGTTGGACTTAGTTTATGAGTTGCAGAAATAAGTACTATACAAGAATGGTTAAAATATTATTCTGCAACTATGATTCAAATATGAAGAAATCATAAATAGGAGATAGAGTAATAGATTTATCTCCTGACAACATAAGAGAGTGTCTGAATGTCCCTATAGTTGAAAGAGAAGAAAAGGATTAGCCTACCTCGAGAAAATCATTATTTTTAGAGGTGGCTAGAACAGAGGTTAATGAAGAAGTAAAGATGCTATATCATAACTTTTTGGACAAGAATATGAGAATGACCCACATTTTGCTCATCAACAACATCTTTCCAAAAATAGGAGGTAGAGATAACATTTCTAAGAAAGATTACAAAATGTTGTGGGCAGTGAAGAATGAGAAGAAAATAGACCAATCTCAGATTATTCATTTTAGGTTAAAAGCAATAATAAATTTTCTCTTCCTTATGGAATGATCATAACAAAATTTCTAAGAAGAGCAAGAGTTGATTTGACTTCTGAAGATGGAGAAGAATTTAAAAATTCTGATTTGATGACCGAGGTGAATCTGAGGAAAATTGGTCCCAAGAGGACCAAGCCATCTGAGTGAACAAGATTTAAAGTGGAACAACAAAAAGAAGAGAAGCAGAATTACTTGATTCAAGTGTGGAAATAAGGGAAGAAGTTCCCACTAATAAAGTAGAGGAAATAGTAGTTGATCTGAGAGAAGAAGAGATGGTTGTTGAAATGAGAGAGCTTGCAGCCACTTCGGTTGTAGCAACTGTAGAAATAATAAAAGAAACAACAACTTCTCAACTTACAGAAGCAGTAGCACCTCCTTCTCCAAGCAGACCTTCATCTTCCACTCACAACAGTTTTGAGAACAGGCTAAGAAAGACTGAATTTGATGTTTCAACTCTGAATATCAAGATAGATTCAAAGAAGGAGCAAGTGGATTCAGTGTGTCAAAAGCTAGATATTTTGACCTATTTGGTTGAGTCCATTAAGTGTCAATAGAAACCTGTTTAATTCCCTTCTCCATCATTACCTTTTCATGATCTCAGACCTTCTTCACCCCGAGATCCCCTCAGTCTCATCATTTTGATCACTCTCATCAATCTCCATCTCATCGTAATGATCAGTCTCATCATTCCTCACCTTCCTCTCCTGTTCATGAGCATAGACCTACTTTACCCATCCGGTCTACTCATCCCATGAGTACTCCCTCCTCTCAAAGTATTGAAATTCTTCCATCTTTACAGTCCTCTCTTTACCTCACATCCCACACTTTTCCACTAGCAACTTCTCCAATTGTTGCAGTTCTTCTATCACCATGTTCCTCTCCTTAACCTATACCTACTTCATCTCCACATTCCGACTCTGAATCCTCTCTCTCTGAGTCAATTATGCCACTTGCAAATATTTTAACATGGATGAAGTCCACTTTGAATAAATTTTATCTCTCCTCTTCATAGGAAACTGTCTCTCCTCTATCACAACCGCCTCCTACAACTACTCCATAGGAAATTGCCTCTTCTCAATAGACAACACCTCCTCTCCGTCCACAAAAACCTCTAATGCATTCTCCTCTATAAATTTTAAAAATCTCTAAGGTTTCTATAGATGAGCAAAAGTTATATATCCTGCCAATTGTAATATTACTCTAGCCAACATTTAAAATTCAACATCCCAAACTTTCCAAATCATCACGTTCAACTGGTGGGAGTCCAGGAAAAAGAATAAAATGACTTTGCAAGAAGTTGAACACAGGCAGTTGATAAATCAAATGGTTTCCCAACTTCTTGAATCCCAAAAAAGGGCAATCACTCTCCCTGATCTTCCCTTCCCAGATTTTGAAGATCAGGATTTCCTCGATTGTATTATAATAATGAAAGGTCCAACCAAGAACTTCAAGCCCAAACTACTCCCAAATAGAGATGTAATCATAGATAAAATACTAAGTGATTACATCTTACCCACTTCATCTAACCCACCACCTCCACCCCCACAAAATTCTTCACTTCGAGTGGGTTCAGGATCATTGGATGATAGAATTAGATTTCATACTGTAACTGACACATCTAATCCTAACTTTATTTACCTTCTAGAAGTGTATCACATCCGTAGGAATAGGCACCTTGATGTATTTGGGCTTGGGATTCCATCTCCATTTTTGGAGTTTGGATGTCCCTAGTATAGAGTAAATCTAAGGATTATTTCTTTTCTTAAATAGGGAAATGCAAATTCCATAATATCCATATCTCAATCCCAAACAAAGGTTGATGCTGCCTCCATTTCTACCCCTCAGCTTCCTCCATCCAAATCTCCTTCTCTCAGCTCTAAAGTTACATGTTCAAAGCTCAATTTTTAGGAATGATAATCAACCTTAGGTAGGGTATTCAAGTGGAGGAAGTAGTACAATTGTGATTTGAGTGAAACCTCCAAAAGTGAACCATATGAAATCGTAACTTGAAATGGGTGGTAATTTCCCCTAGAGTAAGTGTATGGAATGAGTAATTGAGTAATGAGATAAAAATATACCCTAATGAGATCATTGTGTGAAATTCACCTAGTTTATAAAATTGAGTTAGAATTCTCATTTAAACATATGTCAATTTCAACTGTCATACATATTATGTATGTAAGATCCATTGGGCATTGACTTGGGAGCCAAGTGGTGGAATTAAAGGTTGATTTAGGATTGTATAATTGTTCTTTATTAAGGTAAGTAGGTTTCTCTTTCCATTATATATGTGTGAAATGTAAATTTATGAGGATGTAAAGTATTTTATGATTTGACATGTGGGCACAGCATTTTTAATGGTATTAATTATTACATTGCATTATGATGTGAATGATGGAATAATGCATTTCCTTGTATTTACATTGCCACTTATTCTTGACTTTGTGTTTCAACTGAACTATTTTTAAAATTGCTTTGCACAAAATTTTGCTTCGAATTTAGAGTCATAGGAGTATGATTGACTTATGTGGTATAGGTGTGTTTCGTTGGCTTGTGATGTGACTCACATGTATTATGGTTATGCATGGGAGGCATGTGGATGACATGACACCTGTATAGTGGCTATGATATGATTTGCCTTAGCGGCTATGATATTGATTTGCCTTAGTGGCTTGTGATATGCCTTAGTGGCTATGATGTTGATTTGCCTTAGTGGCTTATGATATGCCTTAATGCATATGATATTAATTTGCCTTAAGGGCTTATGATATGCCTTAGTAGCTTGTAATATTGGTATGACTTGCCTTGGTGGTTGGAAATTATGTGCCTTAAGTGGTTGGAAATTATGTGCCTTAATGGCATGTGACTATATATGTGGTAGTAAATAAATATATGTGGAATGTGTTGAATTGATATGGGTTTGAGCATATTCTTGTATCTGATGATTTTACCATTGCATTTTGTATTATCTACTTACTGATTTTTCCAAACTCATGTTGTTTTTCTTTATGGTTTTTAGATACTAGGATAGACGGTGGAGCCCAACTGGGGGTTAGCATTCATAAAGGGAACTAGACACATTAGTAGATGGAGTGACGGATCTTAGGGATCCTATTTAGTCATTTCCTGAGTATTGTTATGTTTTCATGATTTTGAGGAAATAAAGTAGACATGATGTATTAAACTATATGGGAGAGTTGTAGAGGACTTACTTTGATTTCCAAATGTATGGCATAACTTATAGCCTTGATGTTTCATATATTTGTGTTCGAAATTTAACTTCTTATAGGTCTAAGATAGTTATTTGTCATATATTAAGATTGCTCTTTTTGACTTTGGGATTATATATAGATGTGAGAATGATTGTACAGGTGCAAAATCCTCATATTTTGGGGGAGACTCTGTTGGATTTTTTGTAGAATCCTTCCCTGGAATCCGAAGTGCTTTTAGGTTGCTATATTCGGTGACTAGATTGGGAAGTTAATTTCTCTTTTTAGTGTTCATGTTTACAAATTGTATATTAGGGGTAACTACAAATACCCTAAAGCAGCAATATATGGTGAATAATTGCCTAAAAAATAGTGACTCTATAACATGCCTTTAGCAAATTGGGTATTTGTGTTTTATTTTATTTTATTTATTTTCTTTATATCCCATCCTTCTCTCTTCCTGCCCCAACATCTACATCTGTTGTTATCTTAGAAATGATAGGGAAAAAGGTTTGAAGTTTGGCCCGTCGTAAAAAAAATAAGCACGGCAAGCTTGAAAGTTCACTAATTTATTTATGGGAAAATTATGTGATATATATCTGAGCAATCGAATATTTCTGAACATGCTTTTTGCTGCAACAATAAATACCGAGTAGTTAATTAGACATTGATCGATAGTATGACAAGGTTGCCTAGTTCCTACCTGAGCATAACCAAGTAGAGGCACCCATGCCATGCCTGAGAAACTGAGTCATAACTCTCTATCTGTGTGTGTGTGTGTGTATTATTTTAATTTAATTTTTTGAGAACAACAAGGTATTTTGACCATCTTAAGAAAACTGCTTAAGTTCCAGGCTAGTGATATAAATGTCAGCAGCGTTCACCTTTTGGCTTTTTCCCTTCCAAAAGATTATCTTCACTTTTCATCTCTAAGTTAGAGTTATCGAATGGATCACTTAGGAAGAAAGAATCGCACTCAATAGAAGGATCTAAACCCAGTTATGATCAATTTTGTTCTCATGTTACTAATGGATATGTTTACTGTAAGACTCTTGGACTATCATGGGATGAATAATTCACAAATTAAGATAGTAAGCTTGCTTGTATTAACTTGGTCAAGTTTCCAATTGATGCGTAAGCTTAGCTTGATCATTGCTCACAAACAAACTCATTCTTGAGCTAACAAAAGCTTGGCTGTCGGCCTCCTAGAATGTGCAGGTGGTATGCCCATTAATAAGTTGAAGACAATTTCCTATGTAATTTACTGTAGCTGATGACAAAGTCTCTTTGACTATCTTGGCTTTACTTGTTTAAACTATATCACGCTTCACCATTGATTAGTTGAAGACAAAGTTCCCTTAATTTCAATCCTCTAGCCTTGCTTTACCACATCTTAATTCACCAGCTGCGTTGTTTACTTCTCATAATTAATCATTTTAAGGGGCTCAATTTAACATGTTTCATAAACATTCACTTGGAAACATAACTCAAATAGATCGATTAGATAATACACTTTGCCACTTATGCTGTTCGCAAACATAGTAGAAGATTCAACATTTCCAGGTTGGCTTTTAAGTTCAGGATCCAGACCTAATTAAATTATCTATCATTTTCGGAGAAGATTGTGGCTTAGCCTATCAAAGCTTAATTGGTACCAAAGCTGGGATTCTTGTTATGGTGTGAGGTTGAACCATACTGGCATGGACGTGAAATTGTGAATGAATTGGGTGTCAGAAGATCCCACGAGGAAGAAGTGTATTACTTAATGGATTGCCTAATCATTTATAAATGATTTATGTTAAATCCAATGATCAGATTGAATTACACTAAAGCATCATGGTGTGTCTCAAGGAATGTAATTTTAAGAAATTGTTTCTATGGTCTAGGCTCTAAGCTAGAGCTTTAGTCAAGCTAACCAGGGTTCTTTGATGAGTGCCACATCTAGTTTACACAAACCAAAACCTAGACTTACTTGTCACATGCATAAGTCTAAACTTGATTGATCCAAGCCATCGATGTTTTTCCTTCTTTTAAGTACACTTACGAAGAATAATATTGCTGGCAAGTAAAATAAGCAAGCTACCCTAAAAAGAAATTTTGATATTTTAAATAGCCATGCACCCACACACACACATTAAAGCATTCACACGAAATTTATGTATGTATAAAATTCAGAAGATTGATATGACAATTGTACTATATGTGATGGAGTATATAATTTAGATGGGACTAAAAGGAGTGTGGTTCTTTGTGTGGCCCAATAAATTAATCGTCCCCATTAGCATAATTTTCGGTCTTATGAATTCGATACTAAGCCCAAGTTAAGGCCCAATGAAAATATTAGAGTAGGTGGCCTTGAAGCCAATAAAAATGGAAGCATTCTCAGTGAAGGTATCTATATTTGTTGTTCCTTCGTAAGCAATCACATAAAGCGAGAATGTTGGGAGAATTATACAATTGAAGATCACCTGTATCTAAAATGATGGAAACATTTTTGCACCTAGACAAATACTATAACAGTAAAAATTAATCATACATATTGCTACAGCCCCAACAATAGATCAGGAGTGGATCTATTGTTATATATTATATTATTTTAGTTTTTATGACCTACATTATTTTCATTTTAGATTCATCTAAAGTATATTATTTAATTAAGTTGCTAGCGATCAATGTTCTTAAAACCAAATCGCACAAATGATTAATTTTATTAAAATCGAATTGAAGGTTGAATCGTTCAAGCGTCCTGTTAAAGGTTGAATTAGCCCAACCACATTACTAATTAGATTAATGCAGTTACTTTTTGAAAAAATATACAAAAAAATCTAATGCAAATTTGGAGATTTAAACCATAATCTGCCAACCATGTTTTGGCCCTTTGTTTTTTAAGGCGCAAAAGCATTAACTTTGAACTTGCTCAGACGGAAATGGTCCACAGCTGACCCAGCAAAGTACCGTTTGGTAGTCTTCCACATTTAAGTACCAAAGGATAACCAGAGCTCAGGAATTCAATTAAAACCTGGATTTCCTCACTCAAATTCTGAGAAAAATCTTGGATTCGCAGAGTTCTTTCAGCTCTGAATTCAAATCCGTTTCTGGGTTTTTCTTCTTGAGGGGTTTTCGAGAATTCTTTTACTTGATATTCTTGCATACTCTAGCTACCTCCCCGTTTTCTGAGCTCGACTAATTGTTGCTCTCGAGTTTCCTTGATTTGGGTCTTCTGCCAACTTCTTTGAAATGGCATTTGAGATTCTTCGAGACTGTTTCTACTTTCTTTCTTCAAATACAAATAGCTTCTCCTGTAGTTCGTCTAATTTCTCAGTCAAGCCGAAACCGTCCATTGAAATTCCACTTGGGAAGTGCTTTTTTCTACAACAGGATACTTCAAGCTGCATAAAAAATGTAAGTAGAGGATGGAAATGGCAACGGCAACGCCTCAGTTGAAAGCTCCTACATGAAAGACCCTTTGAACTTGGGACTGACAGCTGAGTCTCTCAAGCTTACCCATCTTGACGATGTCAAGCTCATGCTGAGCGAGTTTCAGCACCCTGCAGTGAAGCTTGGGTGTGGCGTGTGGCTGACAGTTGCGCAGGTTGCCGCTGTGGCCCATGAGACAAAGGTGAGGGTTGAACTGTCGAAATCGGCCTGAGCTGGTCTGAAGGCAAGCAGTGATTGGGTGATGTAGAGCATGGACCAAGGGAAAGATAGCAATGGTGCCAACACAGGTTTTGGTGCAACTTCACATAGAAGAACTGTGATAAACCGTAACAAAAAGTGAATTATTGCAATTTGTCTTTTTATGCTGATGTGGCTAAACTTAAAAAAAAAAAAAATTTTGACTATAGAAATTGAGATTTATAAGATTTAATTATTAATTAAATCTCAGTAACCCATGTAGCTCGGATGGTTAAAACCACATTCAATAAAAATAGAGAGGTCAAACGTTTGAGTTCAGAATCATGAAAAATTAATTAAATTAATATTTTTTTTCTTATGACTTTTGAGATGCGGGACCCACATAAGGATAAACCTTATCCTTATCAAGTGGTAGTGGGTAGTTATAATATGGGAATATAACTTCCAAAAAGAAAGTTTTTCCTTTTTAAAAGGGGAAAGGATTTTAAAAGAAAGGGGGAGAGACTCTTTGTTGGAGGAAAAATTAGAAGGGAGGAAGGAAAAAGGAAAACAAAAAAGATTATAGTTTTATCTTCAAAACAGTAAGTAGAAATATCTTTGCTTTAATTAGATTTATAAAATTAATGCAAAGAAGAAGGATGCCCAAACTAGATTTATTGTTTGATGCATTAGATTGTAAATGCATTGGGTTATTTTAATCAATGCATAGATTTATTTATGAGAGCATGTTAATTAAATTTTGTAGGAATTAATATGCTAGATTAATGAAGATTTGAACGCGTGATTTAGAAGAAAGAAATCTATGTATTAGAATAACAGATCTCTGCTTTATAATAGGTTGAAATATTTATAATAGCCTGTTTAGATTTCAATGCATGTAGACTATGCAAATTTCAACGCATATAAGTTATTTGAATTTATGCGGATTCACTTTTTGCAATCTCATATTGCTGGATGCATGAACATGAGTGTTATATATTAATTAGAATCCTCATGATAGTAGGATTTCTAGAATGCATGTTACATCCCATATATGATGTGCGTCAGACAATGTAAATGGAACGAGTAAGACACTAAATGATGGATTGAATAATATATTCCTTACATATGTTATGCGTCAGATATTTTAAATGGAATAAAAATTGTGTATTGGAACTCGTTCTATGATAATGTGAATCACACCACATTAAATACATTCCAATGTTGTTCAAGATTATTTTTGGTGCATGTCAATAACTATTAAAAGGAATTAAAATTCCAGATATTTTAGGAACGTCCCTGACTGGACGATCTTATTTCGGAATTGCCCCAGGTTGTTTTGATTGTACGCAAGTACATTAGGGAAAGAAATAAAGATGTTTCATGAGATTTAAAAATATAAAATTTTTAATACAAGTATGGTTTATTGAGAGTTTGATTTATGGAAACTTCATTTTGGTTAAGAAAATATATGAATGATATTTTTGTAAAAGATACAGATTATTTGCGGCCATTAGAATGTTTCTACAGATTTAATGGCTAAGATTTAGATTTCCATGCATGATTTACATAGATGAAATACATGTGTTAGACTACTAAGTTGAGATATATTTATTTTGGTTGGAATATATTTTGTATAGATTTCAATAGATGTCGGGTTACATGTCAATTGAATGGGATGCATGTTTCTGGAACCCGAAACGTGAAGATATTCTGGAATTAGAGGCGTGATGATTTATGTCACGTCAGATGTTAATATTCCATGCATGACTTGTCTAATTGGACTTTCAAGGGATACTTAGAATAATAAAATTTTAAAATAGTGGAGAAGTTCCGAACGGTGGAAACAGGTGGAATATTATGTTACCCAATGAAATTCTAAGAATTTCATGTAACAAGAATGCTTTGGTTTTACTAGTTTATGATTGTGATTACATGATCAGTTTCGTTGATAATTTACATTACATGTGTATTAGTGTAACTTCAGATTTTGGTGGATTATTGATAGAAATTCATGATTAATGTAATGAGAATTTTCTAACCATTAGAAATAAAAATCAACACCAGATTTAATGTCTCTGTAATTCAGAATACATGCATTAATTATAATGGACCCCACTTATCTTAATATAAACCATCAAGAGAATAATTTCTAAATTTTTATTGAAATTAGAATTTCTAAAGACTAGATTCGGATGAAGTTCGGATGGCCAAATTGGGTGGGATAGCGTCCCACTGTCCCTGCCCATTCCCGACATCCCTGCC
>JAYJMB010005978.1:0-11457 GCA_036873735.1 Pouteria campechiana
CAATTGACTCCTAAATCAAAATATGAGAATAATGAATATATTTAGGAATCAAATAGGTGCAAAAGATGAAGTATTAGAAAAATAAAATATGACATTTTGCATTCTCATCATCAATATGTTGAATCATCCATCTTTTATGAGTTATAAGCCTCCAAAGCGGTGCCTTCTATCAAATGAAGTTGCAGATAAATGTAAAGCTCTACAGACAGTTGCACTGTTTTAGCCATAACTTTCTCATATAAATTCATAATCATATGATTTTTATTGCATTGGAAAGATAAGAATAAATTTTAAACTTTTATATTAAACAGAGTTTCTAAATATGCCTCCATCAATCCTAGAAATTGCTTTAAAGTAACATCTTTTGCAATCTTCAATTTCATATTACATATTAATAAAACAAACTCTGATAAGTGCAATATCTACTGAAAAACATTAAAAGAATATCTTAAAAATGTGAATATAGATATAAAAATATGATATATTATGAACTTATCATTTCTAATCTTACTTAGATTCTTGTTTGGCCATACAACATACTTTTTGAGGCATAACAGGAGTTCTTAGTAGCAAATCAACAACAGTGAGATCTCTTTTTACAACAATGTGGAACATTCTCCTTGTATGTAAAACAATCACCTTGCTCTGTGATTTGGACTCCAACAATCACCTTTTACATTTTGTCTATTCATTTCTTGTAAAAGCATATTAGCGACGCTCATGCATTTCATGCAAATATAAATGAATTGGGTGTCGGTAGGTTCATCATTCCTTATTTTCAAAGTCATGATATATATATAATAAAAGAATGGGCAATCAACTATAAAAGTAAAATTATATAAATAGAATATTGTTGCCATTGCGTGAGTGCCATGGCCTTGAGTACCCATCTAAAGGATCTAATCATAAAGCTTTGGGTGTCTATGGATTGCAACTACAAGGTATCGAATTCCACAAAAGAATCGAGTTGCCTGCCCCTGGAAGGTTCACGAGTATGCAATTTCAAAATGAGCTTTTTTTATTGCAAGGTATACTTGAATAATCATCTTCATCAGAACTTAACAGTACTTTCAGGGGAAGACAGTTTCTAGGTAGTTCTTATGAGTCTTAATCCCTCAAACCCTGACTTCAAGGCTCAATATGCAAAAACGAATTTGTCCCAAAAATCGACATAGGGTTTTCCCATAATCCAACCAAACACCTCTCAACCTGAATCCATAAAATTCATATGAAAAAATAAAATAGAACCACTTAGAACTAATAAATTAAGTCTACATAAAGACTTCACATCTCAGAAGGTACTGAACCAAACCCAACACCAAAACCACTCAAAATGGACCACAATATTTCATATTTTGAAAAGATCCATTTCTTACCACTAACCTTTCCCTTCAAAGCTCTCGAACTATAGATTCAAATAACAGAAACTCTTTAAACATCCCATTATACCAAATCAATTCGTACAATCATTTTCTCAGTGGCCAACACCACAGGCAAAAACACCCAATCCCCAAAGAAATCAAAGGGGCAGAAAGACTGCGTCTTTGCAATACCAAAGTTATCAGCAAACTGGAATCAAACCACAAAAATGAAAAATAATTATAATAATAAACACAAAATAAACTCAAACAAACAAAAATGAATGTCACAGAAGATGCCCACCACAAAAATGAATGGGATTCGCACCACCACAAAGAATCCAACTAGTGTTACGTCCAAGAATCATCATAACATTCTTGACAAAAGGCAACAAAACCTCAAAAGAGAAAAATTAATTTAAAATCTCCACGAAGGATTCATTATAGATTTTTCGTTAAATCTATAGAACAATCTACACTTCTGCCCACAAATAGAACAACTTTCAGCCCTACTTCATGCACTTAGATCTAAATACCTGGTTTCTCCTTCCCGATACATGTATTCGACTTTATACTGAGACTCCATGTGTATTGAGGCCGTCTCCTGCCTAGCGAGGTGGATGGAATGCTCTTCTGCATATTACTACCAATAATCTGAACCGCTCATTCATCAAAGAGACCTCTGGATGGCCAATAAAACAAAAAGCAGAGCTATCGGACTATTCTGAGGTCAATAAGTAAGTCAGAATCTTCCAAAGATGATTAATTGACGAAGCAGATCATCTTTTGTATTTTAAAACCTTTGCATTTTGGAAGCAATTGTCTGACTAAACAACGGTGGAGATCATTATTCTAAGCGGCAATGGACGGATAACAATTCATTCGTCCAATATAAAACTCGCGAGGACAATGTTCGATCACGTCCATTCATGTATTGTCTATCAGCATTGATGGATTTTGTCTCAAACATTGTATGCATTTTAGATTCATATCTATTAGATTGATTAATTTTTTTTAAAGATGGACGGAAGGAAAAGAGAAAAGTGATTAGTCAGATCTGGAGGGAGGGGAAGATATGAAAATTAAAGAAAATTTATCAAAATTACTTCACT
This sequence comes from Pouteria campechiana, assembly GCA_036873735.1. Lineage (NCBI taxonomy): Eukaryota > Viridiplantae > Streptophyta > Magnoliopsida > Ericales > Sapotaceae > Pouteria > Pouteria campechiana. Next base: position 2,471 of record JAYJMB010005978.1, read on the forward strand.
CGTCGGTTTGGATTACTGAAAAATCAGGCATTGGTGCTTCTTCAGTCCTTCCTTTTCTCGCAATGGCAAAAGGTTGATGCACGTCCGAAAATGCCCAATGCTCTGTTCTGAATTGCCGATAGTCCTATTCATACACAGCATTGGTTTCGACATCCGCTTTTATTCGCGCCCAAGAGGACAAAAATGAAATGAAAAAAGAAAAAGAGGAGTTTTCCTTTTTCTAAGCGGATATTTAATGTATTGCGATTGGGTGTTGCTGTTGGGCACTAAAATTCCGTTGCTGCTATCTTATTTTGGGCCCATTGTAACAACGAGAGTGGATCTAAGTCATCTGTTATGTTTATTATTATATTTTTGCTAAAAATTGAAAATTTATTTTAATGTGAAACTCATATGGATTTCACACTAAAAAATGTTATATTAATATAGGATTAAATAATCATTTAAAATCATCTACATAAGTATTAAAATTATTGAAAATGGTGTAGCAACTCATCTTCGCCGGTAAAATACTTCAACGGCCTGATCAGGATCATCTGATTCAAAAATCAAAACCATTAGATATTTTAGTGGGCCTTACAATGAGAATCAGTCACTAATCGTTGATGTATTCATCCATGGAGTATAGATTAAATGACAATAGGACATGATTTACTCTGTACCATGCTAAAAGTGATTTTGGGGTTGCAATAATCCAAGAACCCATGATTCCATTTTGAGCAGGAGTAGACTCATCGAAGCTACTGTTGTATCTGATTTTTGGGCAAGCATACCTACAGCATGGTCCCATCCCATCCCATGTTTGGATGGTTTGGAAGCCAGAGCGGTATAGATTAAAAGCTCCCCCCATAAATATTCCTTAGAAGAGTTTACATCACTCATCAGCCTTCTACTTTTTCGGCAACCATTAATCTTCTCACGTTGCGGATGCGAAGACATTCTTCCCCGAGCCTAAAGCTACTTGAAGACAAGTACGGCAAAATGGATTGCCTGCCTGACTGGTGATGAATGCGGTGGGGAGAGTTAGTTGTAAGCGATAAAACATGCATTTACATCATGCACGCTCGCCTTTTCCAGACACGAGCTCGGATCTTATAGAAAGTTTCCACCGCCACATCTTCCTTCTAGCGCCAGCAAGCATCTTCACATATGCCTTTCAATTCCCAGTTTTTTGGTCCCAACTCCCTCCTCCCACCGCCTGTCAGTAGTTTCATTCAATGGGTATCCATCCTTTGGATGCCCTTGATCTCCCCGCGAGTGGCAACCAACCATCACAAAAGGCCAAGAACATTCGTCTTCGTCTTGGAGTATTACTATAATTGAATAACACCCGCCCATGCAAAGCACGAACAATCAATGTTTTAGTATTTACAAGCGGTGGAGATTGGCGAATGCCCTGAATTTATAGAAATGTGGGTACGAAGAGGGAGAATTTTCACTGGCCGGCCAATTAGTGGCCTATATTTTATATTATAGAATGGGGCAGCATCCCACCTGTAAAATTCAACGATCGACAATGCCTTACGTATCCTCTCTCTCTCTCTCTCTCTCTCTCTCTCTCTCTCTCTCTCTCTCTCTCTCTCTCTCTCAAGTGGTTGTCTACTAGAAGTGTTCTAATCTCCATTTAAGTCGCAGCCACCAAAATGGACGCGAAAAGCTTCGCCTCCACAGGGAATGCCAGTGCCCACAATGTGGACACGTGGTCGCATGCTTTGGCCAAGTATCTTCTTCACGCCGTACAAGGATGTTGTTTTCGTGAGTATTTCTCATGTTTTCGCTAATCAAGTTATTTCCATTTATATTTCTATATTTAAGTTTTTTACAAAAACTTAATAATAATATTGATCACATATTTCAGCTAGAAAATAAACAAAGCACTAAAATCTATATTCGCTGATCATACAGCTCACTTTCGGCATTACATCATGCTATTTTTTTATAATTTTGATTTAAATTTGTATTTTATGTTAAATTATTGGATTTGATTAATCTATTAAGTCTAAAAGCTTAAAAAATTGTCAAATAAAATTTATCCGTACATTCGATGTGGTGAAGTGGTCATGCCAAGAACTTTAGTTAGGAGCAAAATTTTTGTTACTATGTTTTCAAATATTAAATATTTGGAGGTATTTTTAGTTACAACTTACTATAACATCAATCTTTATTGAAAAGGAGGAATGCGATCTTTATAAAACATGATCACTGAAATAATTTTAAGATAAGCAAACTATCAAAAGGAATTTACAACAAGTACATTTCCGTTACGTTCACTTGAAAGTAAATATATAGATTTTATAATTATTAGTTTTTATATTTTTGAAGTTTTACATGCTCAGCTTAGAGGTGCAACTCAGGTTATTCGGAATCGGATTGAGGTCAATCCCAATCCTAACCCAAGGTCTAAAATTTTAATTCTAACCCTAGCCCAATCCTAATTTTAAAATCTCAACCCTAACCCAAATTCAATAGGTCGTGTTTGGTTTGAATTCGAGTTTAATTAGGGTTACATAAATAAGTAAAAAAATGATTATTCATTTTTGACATTTAACAACATTTAAAAAAATCAATCCATCATATACTTAAAATTTACATATTCAATATCAAATTAAAATTCCAAATCCAGATAAGATAGTAAGTTTATCAAGTAGCTAAATAAAACATAAATTTCAATAACACTTAATTAAGTCCAAGGAGATTTTCAAAAAGGACATAGAGATGGGAATAAAATTAAGGAGATAAGATCAACTAGAGGAAAATACGCTTATACTAAGAATAGAGATAGGATCATGAGAATGACATAAGGTTGGTAGGTCATTTGTACTTTACAAAAGAAATTTTAAAAAGAGTAAACAATAAAATATAAATTATAAAAAGTAAAAAAAATATAGTTTTTAGTTTCGTAACTAATAATATGCAATTCTAGCAGGTTTCAAGTTGGGTTGTCATCAACACAAACCCAACCTAAATTAGAAATTTGGGTTTGGGTTAACCCTAATTAGAATTCAGGTTTAGATTAACCCAAATTAGAATTTGGGTTTAGTTTGCCATCAACACAAACCCTTAAAAATGTTGGGTTGAGTTCGGGCGGGTTCGAGTTAACCCAACCCAAGTTGCACCCCTAGCTTAATTCATTGTTAATGATATTAAATACATCTTTGTCACTGTAAACAATAAAGCAATCAATCATCCAACAGTTGTCATTTGATTATGTAAATAATTTTTATTGCCTTTATTATAGAAAAATACTTACTCCAGAATTGCAGTTGCAATAGGTGAAATTAATACTAAATTTACAAGTAAGTATACTAATAAATAAATAAAAATCATTTTGCCTCAACCAAATCCTAAGTAAATCTACTAAACCCTTTCAAGTTTATAAATCACTCTTTATGTGCCTATCAATTTTTAAGCTTTAAGTTGATTGTTAAGTTCTATAAAGTTAATTAGGAAAGTATTAGATTTGTAGAATTAAGCAAAGTGAATAAGCTTTTGCTTATTAGAAACAAAAAAACAATATTATTTGAATTTACATATTCCAACCATAGAAGCAATTTAATCATTACTATAATAAATTGATCATTGGACTCTCAAAATTTTGCATCATAATAGTATGAAATAAACTACCCAATTGTAATGTGAATTTATAATTTGTTTAGCTTTATGTTATGGCCTTCTATTGAATGTAAATACTTCATCTATGTTAGGAATCCCAAAATCATGGTTATTGTAAAATAAAAAGAATTTTTCAAATAAAATTTCTTATTTGTTATCTCTCATTAAATGTTGCATCACTTGCTCATTAGTGATCTTTACTCTACCATAACATTTATAATTTTTTGATTTGACTTTAACATCTTATTTTGTCAAAGTATATCATGAAGTTTACATAAACACTCAACAACATTTAATAAAATTGTAATTCAATTTAAAAATAAAGGAATTTAAATATGGTTATTTATAAAAACAACAACAAAATGTGTAAGTTCGAGTAGATAAGAGATGAAATTGTTGTTGGTCTCATGTAGTAGATAGCTCAAGAGAGGAGGGGTGAATTGAGCATATGAAATTATAGCCAACTAAAAATTAATGTGCCGAGTAGAAATAATAATATAATTCATATGAGATTTTTATAGTTGTTCGATCAATCATGGTGTTTGCTTCACACACAGATTCAACTTTCCTTAGTTATTCTTTTTTCAAGTAGGTTATAGTATGTGTATGTGTGTAATGATATGTATGATATAATAATAAGATAGTAACCTGCAAAGTAAAGTAATCAAGCAGACAATACACAATAATTTTTATAGTAGTTCGTGCACCTTATCCCTACGTCCATTCTTTCAAGAGTATACACATTGTGCCTTAGGTTCCACTATCACTTATAATAGAATATATTAGTGCTCTCAGTACTCTTCTTGTTTTCATGAGCTAACCAGAAAACTTACTGATTTCAAAGATCACTAGTAAACTTGATGAGTTTTCATAGCTCAACAACATCTTATTATAACATGATTTTTCCATGCTCACCACAAACTCATATGGCTGATTTACAACACTCAAGTTATACATTACTTTGTCTCTTTACTAGGTTAATTTATATAGAGTTTAAGCACATATAAAATAATTACTTGTTGAAGCACATTAGATATCAATACTCAAGAAATATGATTAACATAGATCATTGTGACTCATTATCTATCAGTGCAATGAAGATGGAATATCTTGAAGGAAGCATTGTCTAATTGAGAGACGTTACTCGTTTAAGCTATTTTCTCATTTTCATCGTTCTTGCAGCTTCCTTTTCTTTCTTTGTTGATACTGCACTACCTTTATACTGCTTTAGAAATTTTTGTTTGTTGAAGGTAGATGGCTTCCATTGAATGTTGAAGACCATTCTGAATTTATTCCTATTGAAAAAGTTATCTTCTTGATAAACTCATTTTGTCTGTCAAGCCTACAGCACCGGCCTTGAAGAAAATGCTTTTCCAGTTTTTGTAAGCATTAGATGAAGAATTTTTGATAATTGACTCTTTCATTATTTTGGAAAGATGCTCATTAAGCTTGAAGGTACGCAGCCTCTGAGAGTTGCAATCTTTGTTAGAGTGAAGACTACTTTCCTTTGAATTTTTTTCCTCTTCAGCTAAACTTAATTTGTCCAATAGTTTAATAAAATTTGCTTCAAGTGAAAGTTTGACCGGAAAGTGCAGTTAACATTGTCTGGTATAAGTGACTTCTATTCATCATGATGCGCTATAGTAATTCAGCCGTAATTTATCTGAGGACTTTATTTGATTTAGTCCAGTTTGTCTCTTGTAAGTAACAGACAAATTAATTTTGAGTAAATCCATAAGATAAACTAGACAACTTTATCTTTGTAATTTTGCCTGAGTTTATTTTAGCACATTAATTCATCTTCTAATTTGTTTGTTATAGGTGACAAACGAATTGTAGAGGCACAGATAAAGTTTTTCTCTTATTATTCATTAGACGAAGTTCTCTTCTTACCATTCATCAGATGAAGTAGTTTTGTCCGTTGGTTTATTTGTTGTAAGTAACAGACAACTCTTATTGGCACAGACAAGGCTTATTCACAGCAAATGAATTGACTTTGTCTATTGATTTGTTTGTAGAAAGCATAAATGAATTTGGAAAGTGCAGACGATGTTTTTCAAGTAGTTCGCCTGTTGGTTTGTCTATCGTAAGTAATAGACGAATTGACAAGGCATGGACGAATCCTCTTTCTAGCAGTTCGTCTGTTGGTTTGTTTACTATAAGTAACAGACAAATCGTAAAGGCATAAACAAATTATCTTTTTAGCAATTTGTTTATTAGTTTGTCTATTGTAAGTAATAGACCAATTTATAGACGCAGATGATAGACAAAGTAAGCTATTTATCTATAGCTACTATGATGCTTCTACTTTATTTGTAATAAGTTGTAAATGAGTTCTTTGTTCTCCTTTTGTTACATGGTAGACTTCATAACAGAGACAAATACTTGGTTAGTTCGACTTTATCTTTAGCTTTTCATTTGTCTGAGTTCAACTCCATTTTATCTTTATTTTTACAATCTAGAATTTGTCTTTATATTGTGGTCAAATGTTGTATGTGAGCAATTTATGTTTTATCAGTGGAATGATTTGTCTAAATATGACTGAGGCAGGTGTTATCTGATACTGACTTTATCTGTAGAAGATTTATTTGGTCACTCATTGAGGATTGAACGTCATAGCTTCAGATATATATACTTTGTGGCTTCTTTTCAAAGTTTTAGTATCATTCTTTCTGAGCATTCTTTTCTTCTTTTTGTGTAGTGGATCTTACTTTTGATAGCCCTTATAAATGTTGTCCATTGTATTTGAGTTGCTTCCCTCTATATCATTTATGTTTGTTTCTATAATATTCGAGAATACAATTGTCAGTACTACAAGTGTACACTTATATGTTATTGCTTATTATTAAAACTTGGTTGTTTTCCATATATATCATTTGGTTCAACAATTATTATACCTTAACTTAAGATTTTTTTTCAACACTTAAATCAATAACTTAATAAGGTTTCATTTGGATTGGGTGTATAAGGAGTGTGTTAGCAATGCAAGTGCATTACCTTGGTGATTGTATTAGAAAATTACAGTAGGGAATAATTGAAAATATAGAATTTTATTGAAAAGTAAGAAAAAATGATTGAAATTATAAGTAATTATAAGAAAAAGTGAGTTTTTTATGGTAGTTAAGATATCACATCAGTCTTAAAACATGTGCAATTAATGTACTTGTATTGCTTATATAATCCGAACAAAGCCTAAAGTATTATAGTAGTTAAGTTTATTTTGCAGCGTGATTTTAGAATTCCAAACGTCGATTTTAAATAGACATTATTTAAAGTATATAACGTTTTTATTATCTAATTAAAATTATAAAAATAATTAATGGTTTTTTGGATAAAAATAAATATTACATTGTTTAATAAAAGCATTAAATTATTTTAATTTTATTAAATAAATTTAAATGATGTTCTAGGCTATTTTATGGTTTAGATTAAGGCAAAAACTAATAAAATAAAAATTATTTAGATTAAATGATTTAATATCATGATTAGAACATCGTATTAAAATATCTTTTACAAGATTAAAATAATTAAATGTTTGAATTATCATAATATCTAATAATAAAAATTTTAATATAATATTTGTTTTGATTTAAATATATCATCTGTCTCGACTATTTTTTCTTCTATAATATAAATTAGTTAACAAAAATATTAGATAGCTTGGATTGAGTACATGTAGCATTTGTGTTAGACATGATAAAATCATATCATACTTGATTTCCATCACAAAGGATCCCCTTGACTGCAAAACTGAGAGGCATGTGTAAGTTATGACTTTCCATTGTGTTAATTGTGTTAAAAAATCAGTGTCGGGGAATTATTATTTGAATGTGATGCAAGCATTTGGATATCCATACTTTATATATAATCCAATGTATTAAATATTTTTATTTTATAATTTAAAATTTGTGCACAAAAAATAAGTGATAAAACTTACATTTATGTAACTCACTTTGTGTGTGTATGCTCGTGACAGATAAGAATAATAAAATACATCAAAAGGCCCTGCAAATGTTTAAAATGTACAATTTCATTCATCTTTCAATCTTTTTTTATTAGAAAGTATGTTTTTTCGACATCCTTGATTTTACATCTCCAAGGAGAAAGCTCTTGGTTAAAGGAAAAATGCATCATGTTGAAGTGATAAAGCAAAGAGATAAAATAAGACAAAATATAAGTGCAAATTATGATTCTTGGTAAACTGGGTATAACCGTAGCAGCGGTAGATTATGAGTCTTCACGAACTAGATATAGGTACAGGTAGAAGATGTGAATTTTGACAAATCAGGCATACTATGGATAATTGGTGTAGATTATAAGTCTTGATGGACCAAGAATAACTATAGTTATAGGATATGAGTTTTCACATATCAGGCACTACCATAAGTAATTGATCTAGATTATGAGTCTTAGTAGATCAAGAACAATTATAGATGTAAGCTGTGAGTCTTAGTGGACCAGGCATAGCTATGGGTAATTGGTATAGGTTGTGAATCTTAGCAGACCAAGCATAACTAACAGTGTAGGATGTGAGTTTGGCAGGCTGGGCATGGCTACAAGTAACAATTATAGGTTATGAGTTTTGGTACATAATGCACAATTACAAGAGTAGGATGTGAGTATTGACAAATCACACGATTGTAAAAAACTATTACAGGTTATGTGTCTTGGCAGATTAGGCACAACTACAATTTTAAGAAATTGAATCTTGACAGACCAGGCATAGCTATGGGTTATTAGTGTAGTTTGTAAGTCTTAACAAAACATGCACAACTATAAGTGTAAGACATGAGTCTTGGCAGACGAGGCTCAATTATGAGATAAATTAGTGTAGGTAGTGAGTCTTGGAAGATTATACACAACTACAAGTTTAATTTAACAAACTTATCAAAGGAGGGAGAATATGGCAACCGAGAGGATCGAAGCCTTAGCAATCTAGGAGCATCTTTACCATAATCTTTTGTGAACTCATTGGTCTAAACAAATGATCTCCTAAAGCAATAAAATCAAGTAGATGATAAGTATGGAAACATTTGTGGACTGACACTACAAGAGAAACAGTCAAATGCAGCCACCAATTTCGCTGCATTTGATCAAAATTTCGCTGCATCTGATCAGATGCAGCCAAAAAAATTTGCTGCATTTAATCATAATTTCGCTGCACTTGCCTCGTTGCATTTGATCAAATGCAGCGACTTTGATGTTAATGCGTTTAGGCAGATAGAGCCACTTATATTCATTACTCACCCATTTGGAAGTGGCTGCGTCTGACACACCCTGGCCAAAAAAAATAATAATAAAAATAATAAATAATAAGGCTCATTTGATACTTATATTCATTAAAACTTTTTAAATATTTAACTTATGTATTGAAA